>JAJSOF020000027.1:99604250-99896750 GCA_025594305.2 Periplaneta americana
AATCTATAGTTGTAATAACATAATTAATAGCAGTACTTTAATATATGTCATTAAGATACAGTTACGTCACATGTAATGAGTGTATTATAGTATGGTCGAGAAAAAAATATATTATATTATTAATTATTGCAGCCTTCTAATGAACCATTTAGGGTGATATTGTAAGGTTGTTGACATAGGCTAGCTTTCAAGAACATATTTTTTTTCTTTACTTATTACTTATTATTATTCGCTATTTGAAAAAAAAAATTATCATGCAGTTCACGCATCTAAAAAAACAAATTAAGTTAGAAATTTTAAGTTTCACGTAGAACGTCAGAGCTCAAGTATGTTGAAAGTAGACTATTATTATTATGTTGATATAAAATTAATCCATTCCTAGTGTTCTTCCCAAGGGCAGGTCTTTCACTGCAAACCCAACATTCTCCAGTCTTTCCTACGAGGCCTTCCTCTCAGTCTCCTTGTATGATCCACATATCTTAATGTCGTCTATCATTTGATAATCATCTTCTACCCCAAACTCTTCTCCCGTTCACCATTCCTTCCAGTGCATCTATCAGAAGACAGTTTTTTCTCAGCCAGTGACCCAGCCAATTCCTTTTCCTCTTACTGATCACTTTCAGCTTCATTCTTTATTCATCCACTCTTTCCAACACAGCTAGGCCTACGTTTCTTATTCTGTCTGTCCACTTTACACGCTCCATCCTTCTCCATATCCACATTTCGAATGCTTCCATTCGCTTCTCTTCACTTGGTCGTAATGTCCATGTTTCTGCCACATTCAGTGCTACACTCCACACAAAGCACATCACTAGTCTCTTCCTTAGTTCTTTCTCTAGGATATAAAATTTCAAGTATTTTTTACAGAAATTATGTCTCCATCTTCGTGGTCTTCGACGACAGTTTTTTTTTTCACATTTTGGACTCAATATTACTAATATTGTATCATATCTGCTAAAGAATTTCGTGGAAATGTACATTTTTACTTCTCATTCCAACACAGATACGTTTCTTATTCTGTCTGCCCACTTCACACGCTCCATCCTTCTCCATATCCACATTTAAAATGCTTTCATTCGCTTCTCTTTATTTCGTCGTAATGTTCATGTTTCTGCTACATTCAATGCTACACTCCACACAAAGCACTTCACTAGTATCTTTCTTAGTTCTTTCTCCAGGATATAAAATTTCAAATATTTTTACAGAAATTATGCCTCCATCTCCGTGTTCTTTGACGACAGTTTCTTTTCACTTTTTGGACCCATTATTACTAATATTGTATCATATCCCTCGAAATGTTATCCTGGCTCCGTCTAGAAGATCGTAGGAAAATCCACTGTCTTTCCCTTCTCTTTCACATATTGCATTTCTCCTCTCCCGTCTATCTTGCGTCTCGTTTTCAAAATTTATCCACCCATCATAACCTAGACACACGATCACAACACTCCTCAATATTATCCATTCCCTCCCACCGAACATCCTCATATTCATCTTTTTTCACTGTGGCTGTTCCTCGGCTTTAGAATTCCCTACCGAGTAATGTCAGGGACTGTCAGACATCAAACCAATTTAAGAATACGCTAACGAGATATTTTTCTAACAATTCTTGTTAACAATAATAGCTGTTTCAGGTTTCTCAATGTTTAATGGTTTTATATATATATATATATATATATATATATATATATATATATATCACAGATAAATATCTAAATTATCTAATTATTATTATTACTATTATTATTATTACTATTACTATTATTATTATTATTATAACTATTTCTTACCCATGTTTATTATTGTCACACTAACATTAGTTATCCAATTTTCATTATTTACTTTCATGTTGGTTTATGATCTAGATACTAATGTAATAACTATGTAAGCAAATGTATTTAATTAGAATTAGAGTCTGGCTGGGCGGAAGAGAAGGCCTACTGGCCTTAGCTCTGCCAGATTAAATAAATAAATTATTATTATTATTATTATTATTATTATTATTATTATTATTATTATTATTATTATTATTGTATCATATCTGCTAAAGAATTTCGTGGAAATGTACATTTTTACTTCTCATTCCAACACAGATACGTTTCTTATTCTGTCTGCCCACTTCACACGCTCCATACTTTTCCATATCCACATTTCAAATGCTTTCATTCGCTTCTCTTTACTTCGTCGTAATGTCCATGTTTCTGCCCCCATATAGTGCTACACTCCACACAAAGCACAGCACTAGTCTCTTCCTTAGTTCTTTCTCTAGGATATAAAATTTCAAGTATTTTTTATATAAATTATGCCTCCTTCTCCGTGATCTTTGACGACAGTTTCTTTTCACTTTTTGGACCCATTATTACTAATATTGTATCATTTTTATTTATTTTTTATTTTATTGGGTTATTTTACGACGCTTTATCAACATCTAGGTTATTTAGAGTCTGAATGAGATGAAGGTGATAATGCCGGTGAAATAAGTCCGGGGTCCAGCACCGAAAGTTACCCAGCATTTGCTCGTATTGGGTTGAGGGAAAACCCCGGAAAAAACCTCAACCAGGTAACTTGCCCCGACCGGGAATCGAACCCGGGCCACCTGGTTTCGCAGCCAGACGTGCTGACCGTTACTCCACAGGTATGGACAATATTGTATCATAGCTGCTAAAGAATTTCGTGGAAATGTACACTTTCACTTCATTGAAAGCAATTGTGTCGATATTAAATTTGTTTCAACGTTTGTAGTCGAAAGACTACTTATTTCCCACAATTCCGGAATAGTCCCTAGAGACAGATTCGTGCCGAGGAATATGGCGCCGATGTGTTGTTAGTCTGGGCATGTGTTTCCTTGGCATCGCACGCAATCACAAGACCTCTTATGTCTCTCCTCGTGTACAAATAACTGGAATTTCAGTGACCGATTGTGAGACAATTATTGCTACATGGCAGGGGTGGGGTAACTAAGTCTCTCGTGTACGAATGAAACCGCTTCGTCGCATGCAACTGCATATGTATTTCCTATACGAATACGATTTTAATCCACGCAAATGTGATAGATGTCCACGATAATGGTGACCGCAAATGACAGCTTAAACGTTTGAGTTTTCTCAAATTACAGCTTCCAAACGAAATGAAAGGACATTTGTTTATTGCCATTGCAAGGCAATATGTGTATTCTGAGCATGCAATATAGTTTCTCGCTCTCAATAGTTAAGGATAGAAAAAGCACTTATCATTTTTATATTTTAGCCGCATACCAGCCATACCAACACATAAGACATCATCGTATTCATCATCATACACAATCTCGCTCTCGCGCTTGTGGAATACCCTACCCAGTGACATCAGAGACTGTCGGAATTTAGTAGCGTTCAAAAGCAAGCTTATTAAGCATTTTCTTACTACGTACAATAGGTTTAATTTTTACTTAATTAATAAAAAAAAATATTTCTCTCTTCTTAACTTTTACAATAAACTGTCTAGCTTGTATTAATCAGTTAATCTTTTAGTACGTTGATTTTTATTGTATTTGTAAATTTAATATTAATTGTAATTATAATTGTAATTGTATTCTTAATAATGTAGTTGTAATCCCCTTGGAGAGGGGAATTGAAGGCCTGATGACCTTATCTCTTACTTACTTACTTACTGGCTTTTAAAGAACCCGGAGGTTCATTGCCGCCCTCACATAAGCCCGCCATTGGTCCCTATCCTGAGCAAAATTAATCCATTCTCTATCATCACATCCCACCTCCCTCAAATCCATTTTTATATTATCTTCCCATCTACGTCTCGGCCTCCCTAGAGGTCTTTTTCCCTCCGGCCTTCCAACTAACACTCTATATGCATTTCTGGATTCGCCCATACGTGCTACATGCCCTGCCCATCTCAAACGTCTGGATTTACTGTTCTAATTATGTCAGGTGAAGAATACAATGCGTGCAGTTGTGTAACTTACTCCATTCTCCTCTAACTTCATCCCTCTTAGCCCCAAATATTTTCCTAAGAATCTTATTCTCAAACGCCCGTAGTCTCTGTTCCTCTCTCAAAGTGAGAGTCCAAGTTTCACAACCATGCAGAACAACCGGTAATAGCCTTATCTCTACCTGTTTAAATAAAATAAATAAATTAATTAACATATTTTACCGAAATTTTATTCCACTAGAAGTAATGTAGTTGTAGGAGCGTAATTTAAAAAGACGTGCACAATACGTCATCCATACTCATGTGGATAATGCAGTTATCTTTCACCAGTTCTGATCTTGCATTTGAGTTAGATATTGTTCCATTATTTCTTGTCATATCGTTTTACACCGCGATGAATGTTATATCAAGGTTATGAATTTGTGAAATTTCTAACTTCTATATTTTTACACCAATTAATCTGAACCTTTTACCACATATTTCTTACAATGTGGACATGCAATACACAAATTTTCACTTCGATATTTCAATTAGTTTACTTAAAATTAATTTTTGTTTTTTTTTTAATACTGAATTATAATTGTCCCAATTCTCAAAGTTTATATAGTTTTTCTTTAAATTTATATTTAATTTATTCCTGATAGATGTATATATTACCCGTTGTTCTGTATGGCTGTGAAACTTGGACTCTCACTTTGAGAGAGGAACAGAGATTACTGAATACTTGCAGTAGCAGAAGAAAACACATGCGTCAGTTTACTTCACATGCTTTTATGGACTTCTATGCAAAATTACACTGAGATTGGAGAAAAACTGCATTCATTAGAGCGTTTTGAATATTACGAAATGTTGCAAATTGTAAAATCGAGAAAAGGCTTATGAAAGTACTATTATTATATATTATGTACTATAGATAGCCTTTCTTCCTGTATAGGTCTACCACACTCATTATTTTTCTGCTACATACCAGCGCAAATTATGAACTATTTTGTAAGTACTCTTGCGTCAGAATAATTCAACGTGTTTCGGGTGTAGTTTATTTTATTGAGGTTGCTGTGAACTGCGTTTTAATTGGTATGTTTACATAAATTTACAGAAACATTCTTGAGACACTTTTTGGTTGGTCATGCTTGCTTGGGAGCAGGTGTTGCTGAGTTTCTATTGGCTTATTATAGTATCTGTGCATTTCACCCACGTTTTGCATATCCATCAATAGATATCCCCCCTCACGTTATAAATATATATGGTGTAATTCAAAAGATCCATTCTCCTTGTGAACAAAATAAAATTCAACCGTTGAGCTTAAGAAGCATATAATGTACACTTGGGAATTATGGAAATCGTGATACAGTATTATATTCTTATAGAAAAAAATGAAATGTAGAACCCGAAGGAAATTTCGCTGGCACAGATGTCTCGAAGAGTAACTGAAGTTGTCGACTTCATGAAGAATACACAGTAAGAATGAATGGGCCAAGTATTCTCGTGGGTGTATTCCTTTGGTAACGTTCTTTGAGAGTTGTGCCGCCAGGAGTAACATCTCGCAACTCTTCCCCGACTGTCTGTTAGCCCTGGAGACCTACAGAATGTGTGCAAAAAGGAAAACGCCTTTGGGACAGTTGACTGCGTATTGCCTCCCCTGTAATAGCCTGCCAAGAGGAAAGGGAAACGTGCATTTCCACTTCTCGAACGGGTGCCTTCTTCAAACCAGGGTAATACACTCTCTTGCCCTTGGGAACAATGAGTTACTATGAATTTTTCATCCTTCTTCCTATATATTTCGCTCTTACTTAAATCGACTAAGGTATTTCCTTAAATGCTTTTTGAGTTTAAATTTTTTAGATGTCAGCAGTTGCAGGCGTACTTTAATTTATAGATTTAGACAGCTTATTTGGACGTTGTTCCTCCATTATCAGGTGTCATAATACTGGGTGTTCAGTTCAAAATGTGTCATGGCTCGCTTTATGCCCTCACATGGCTAGTCGATGAGCCTATACTCTATTCCAGATGTGTTCGGAATGCAAGTAAACAGAGGCAGAGACAAAAAAGCGCGGTTCACAAGCTGCCAAACTCACTTTGCGAAATTATTAATGAACATTGTCTGGAATATTAATATAGAGTAAAATAATATAATAGCGGGACCAAGGTTCGAAACTGAACTGCAGCACCATCAGATAGATGGAAAATAATGTACTCCTTATCACAGCCTTAGTAAAATCATCGGTTGTATTTAATATAGTTTTTTTTTTTTTGACTTGGCCCGTAGATCGATATTCATTTAATATTCTATACACACTGCACTTCCCTACTCCCAAAGTTGAACACACTTTTGAAACTACGTCTGTAAGAGATAATTCAGGGTTATCTTTCACAAGAGTCTTATACACATTTATAATCTGTATTTTTTCTCTCGTATGAAACCCTTCCCCCCGCTTGTGCTTCTTGACTGGCGAATGTCCAGAACATCCTGGTTGAGAATCGTCATTCATGTCAGCACTCTACATTCAGTTATGCACAACACACTATATAAAACTATATAAAACTAATCTGTACTTCACAATATTGCAGTTCAATGTCTAACGCAAATCAATGACACTTGTACACGTTGTTGTTAAAATAACAATAATAGTGAACATTTATTTTACTCAATCTATAACAGCGTCGAAACACAACTGGTGGAAAGACAAGCGAGTTACAGTGAATCATGCTGTACTCTTATCTCCCGCTTGACAGCCAATGGCGTGGCGACATTCAGTTGAAGGTTACGTAATGTCTGTCACTCTCTCTCCCAGGACATCTGGAATGAACTGTAGAGAATTCAATCTTCCTACACTTCCGCAGAGGTGTATTACTTATCTGCCAGAGAAGTTGCCTAACAAGTACGGCGTTCGTTCAGAAGAGTACTTACCGATACGTACGGTAACGCCGGTAGTGGCAAGAATGTGAACTGTTTCGACACATGTACTGAAGTGAGTTTTTTCTTACTGTCGGGATATGGGGAGGGGGTTAAGACGATTACTTACGTATTTGTTGACATTAACTTCGACGATCAACATGGACACGGAGCATTTGATTTGCATTGTGGAATGTTGCCGTACGCAACCGATGATAACAAATACCCTGCGTACGACTTGGCCGCGCAAAACACAGTTCGAAAGAAGTAATGGTAGCACACAGACCGTACAGACCGCCATCTGTTGCTACCACGTTCAAGTTATACCGTACACGTTCTCAAGTTGATTAGTAGGCAACTTCTCTGACACCAAAGCTGAAACTCTCTTCAAATCGCTGACTCATCAACGGTGATGTCATGACACACTTTGAAATGAACACCCAGTAGTTACTTACGTCGTTACTGAGGCTAATATAATTGGAGGAAATGCACGTCGGTTATACTTTATGCTGTTCTAGTATTGTTTTACTACATCACACATCACAGCTCGCATCATTGTTTGGGGCAGCTAGCTTAGAGAGTTATTGCGAAATGGCGAACCCACAGTAACGTAGTTGATGTGTATTGTAATACCATAGCACACGGAGTATAGTGAAAGTTCAGCGTGCCTTCAGACGGAAATTTCAGCATGTGACACCTACTGGAAAGACGATTCTGAAGTGATACAATATATTCATTGCGGAAGTTATTTCATTAATGAAACTTGGGAATGGAATAAGTGAAAACTCTGGACGAAGATGTTTAATTATATACGTATAGGAACACAATTAATTTTAATCAGCGATAATTTGAAATCTTGTTTATTGGTTTCATTAGTCTATTGTAACGCCATCTCAATTTTTATAATTTTATTGATATTCCTGACGAAAGTTATATTTTTTTATTGTAAAAATATCTCTCTCAGTTTTAGCTGCATTGAACTGTGATCCTGTAATGTTACTCTTTTATCATTAAATAATAAAACAGATATCAAATGGCTCTGAAATTACTCTTTCTGGATCGTGTTCTGTGCAAAACATGATTTAGTTATGTTCTGTTTTATTTAAAACGTTCCTAATATGCTTGTAATGATTACGTTTTTCGTCTAATTTTTTCCTCTTCAGTGGCATGTTTCTCTTCTTAATCTAATATAATTTAATTACAAATTCTTATTTCTACTTTGTTTCTCTCCACGAAATACGATAATTTGTCTTCACAAATGAAGATACGAACGTTAGAATTAATTTATTTTCGTTCCAATTGAATGCAGACACATCTGTACAATTTACTGCATATCAAGCAAGCCATACGCATTCTACCATCAAACACTGTTTTGAACCACAGAGACGATGAAAATAAATAATGAAAAAAAAAAAAACTAACCTATTGCACGTACAAACGAAAGTTGCTTTTGTTGTCTGCTATCAGTGACATACAATTCGCCTGCTTCAGAACAGACGGACAGACAGACAGAGAGATAGTAGATGTGGAATTTTCTAATTACACTTGGTCCTGTGAATATCCGGCTCGCTGATTTTTGTATTTATTTATGGCAAGTCAAAAGCTTCCATTATCTCTAGTTATTTCAGGAAAATTGGCTGTGATCCTTTTGTCTCTGTTTTCATTTAAAGTGATTTCAGATATACGTTAGTACCGTTTCTGGGTAATATGCTGTAATGTATAAAGGATAGATAGAATAGAGACCGTATTAATGGGAAAATCAAATAAATGTCATTCTATCAACAGTTTTTTTTTCATGATTCCTGATTCAATTATTATGCTGTCCAGTACCAAATTATGCACTGATAAAGGTACACAATTTTCCATATAATGAAGATTGTGATAGGTTCAAACAAATTTTAAAGTAGGGTTATGTAACACAATTTCAATGTTTTTTTGTTGTTTAATAATACACCGTCCAGGATTTATTTCATTAGCAATTATTGAGAAACTGATTTTAAAAATACTCGTAATCATGGTGCAAAAAAAAAATCATAAATTCGAATCTGTAATTTGTGTTTCCAATTACCGGCGAATTGTTTTACTAATAATTATTTTTGTAGCAAACACTAATTTACCTTATTTTTGGGTCCTAGCTGAGATTTATTACCCTGAAAGAAGAATGAGTGAGAACATAGGGGAGAGTTGGGTATTATCGGACATCGGGTAATATGGACAGTGCGTTTCTTTCATCTACCACCAGATGATAGTACCTGAATGACATGATTATATTTCTGTATGCGACATCATAGGAACGTAACCATGTCATTCAGGTACTATCATCTGGTGGTAGATGAAAGAAACTCACTGTCCGATATTACCCGATGTCCGATACTACCCATTTCTCCCCTAAATAAAGAAAAAAGTTGCGTTTTATTGTTGACTTCAGGTGTTAACTCTCTTAGATTAATTTTACCATAATGGGATTTTACTCTTCCACCAGGATTGATTTGTTGTGAAGTTCCTGGGTTTACTAATGAAGCAGGTCATCAATAACATGAGAATAATTCGCGGGTGCTCTTGTAAATGGGGTTAACTGTGATTTCGCTAAACTGCGATAACTACAGATTTCAACTCTCCACTATTACTTTTTCCTTGTGTTGAAGGTGTTAAATCATTCTTCCATCCATGATGGAGTTACAGTGCTCCGTATTTTGTGACAAAAGGGATTTTGTTCAGTACCAAAGGAGAGAAGTTTACATACCTTGCAATCTGACTTAACCCCCTTTACACGAGCACCCGCGAATTATGATTAAAATGTGTTACTACAAGCGAAATTGAAATTCAACAGGAATACTTAATATCAATATAGAGAGAATTCTATAAATGTGGAGTCATTTTCCTGACCTACTGCTATATACTGCTCCGTCGATATAGGAGAAAGCCAATGTCTACCTAGTTAGATATAACACGCGGAGCAAGTCCCCTGCAATCGGCAAGCATCATGTTAGGTAGAGCATAATAATCGAAAAATATTATGGACAGTAAAAAATTACGGGAATGGGTATTTAAGAGTTGTTAATTCATTAAAATAAAAGTTAATCAGATACAACGTTTATACAAATTAATTTTATTTTCTATGTATAAAATAAATAAACGAACAAACGAATAAGTAAATAAGCAAGTAAACAAACAAACAAACAATTTAGTATTTATTATTACTTTTATACCTCCTCGTGGTGCACCCTGGACGCTTACTAGCGACAAAAAGATCTACAAAATGACACACCTTCAAGAAGCGATGAATAGGGATCATCTCCAACGCTGTCCAGCTCTAAAATCACTGACTGAATGTGCCAGATACTGGGAACCGAGAAGCCTCATGTCTCTGTTTAGTTCTTAGTTTTTAGTTCTTTAAGGATTTTGTTTAGTTCCTTCCTTAGTTTTAATATTAAGTTATATTAAGTTAATTTTTTTTAATCTTGAGGTTGTGTTTAGGTAAAAGATAAGTTATCTATGTACGTCATTCGAATAAATAAATAAATAAATTATTAGTTTTATTGAATATCCAAATTTATTGAATAAATACTTCTTAACTGAAAATAACAGGCATTTCCCATATTTATTATGCATTTAATTTCCACTTGAGTGTAATTTATATTTGTTATTGTTCCTCCAAGGTAGTTGAATTTTCCCAACTTTTCAAAGAATTAATTTTCTGTTTTTATATTTTCATTTCGTACTATTTTTTGGTCACGAGTGTCTCAAATATACTCCAACCAAAACGAATGCATAAAAAAGAAACTAAAGTTTGAGTCTGTCAGTGAATCAACAGCAAAATAACAAATGGAGTAAGTATTTTTGGGAGGAATGTTGTCTTCGAAAGTCAGAAATGGAATATCTTCAAAAAAAAAAAGTTAGGGAAGAAAGGTGTAATATTGATCCACAATAAATCGCGAAGATGTTGGTTGTAGGGCTGAGGACGGAGCGGTTCGGTTCGGAGCAGTTATTGTGACGTCATTACTCGGTTGAACCGAGTACAGTACCGAGTACAAATTTGTGGCGGCAGATTTAAAATTTAGCTAGATTGAGTCGAGCTTAGAACGTATTTTCAAAGTGAAACCAAGCGTATTTTAGAAGCGTTGTAGTAAAGCGCTTTCGCTTTGCCAATCGACCTGAAAAAAAATGCTTCTCTTCATTGAAAAATGGCGGTTGCAAATTTCATGTGCGTGACTACAATTATTTGCGGAGTTTCACAACCATATAGAAGAACCGGTACCGGTAATATAATTGTTTTATAAATTCTAACTTTCAGCTTTTCTGAGAGCAGACTGGATGATAAAAGCTTCTCAACCGAATAATAATACGCATTTCCCACATTTATTCTGCGTTTAATTTCCTCCCGAGTGTCATTTTTATTTGTTACTGTTGCTCCAAAATATTTGAATTTTTCCAGGATTAATTTCCAACTTTTATATTTCCATTTCTGGTCACGAGACATAATCATATACTTTGTCTTTTCGGGATTTACTTTCATATCTATCTCTTTACTTGTTTCAAGTAAAATTTACGTGTTTTCCGTAATTTTTTGTGGATTTTTTCCTAATATAGTCACGTCAACGGCATAAACAAGAATCTGTTGTAACTCGTTCAATTCCATACTTTCTCTGTTATCCTGGGCTTTAATATTAGTAGTAGTAATAATTATTATTATTATTATTGTTATTATTATTATTATTATTATTATTATTATTATTATTATTATTATTATTATTATTATTAACAGAACGGATTGCGTAAAAGATTTGGGAATATTCTTTGACAGTAAATTGTATTTTCATAGTCACGTTGATTACATTTACAATCACGCAATCAGAATGCTAGGAATAATACGGTCAATAACTTATTCTTTTTCCACGCCCGATTCTCTTTTAATGCTATACTATACATTGGTGCGATCGAAACTCGAATATGCATCTGTAGTTTGGAACTCGATTACAACTACGGACTCGGCTAAATTAGAAAATATACAAAGAAAATTTATATGCTTATGTTCATTCAGATTTCTGCCCATTAATTCCGGGTATAGTTATGAGAGAAAATGTGAATATTTTAATTGTCAAAATCTATATGCTAGACGCCATGAGCTAGATTATCTGTTCTTTTGTAAAGTCCTCAAAGGTGATATATCCTGTGACTCTTTCTTAAACAATATTACCTTACGTATTCCAACAAAAGATATGAGAGCCCACAAACTTTTCTATATTAGAAATTCGAAATTTCTTTCACCAGTCTCCAGATGCATTAAAAATGCCAACATGCATGGCTGCGAATTCGATCCCTTCAATGTATAGACTTTGTTTGCTCTTGGCAACGATTTATCATTTATGTATTCTTTTAGGCATTATACTCAATTAACATTGTCTCATAGTATTCGTAGTTATCCATTCATCGTCATTATTGTAATTAATTGTAATTATATTTATGTGTAATAATTATTTTTGTTTTATGTTTTTGTTATATTTGTGCTGAACTGTAATTGGCCACTGGCTGTTGTACAGCACATTAAATAATAAATAAATAAATAAATAAATAAATAAATAAAATTATTATGTACAGTAATATGTTCAGACTGTCAATGTTCATTAGGCCCACTTGACAGGTCATATAATAGCATGAACTCCTCTTCAATACTAGAGGCCTTTCAGTCCGCCTTGGGGATAAGGAAATAATTTGTCCTGCAGCAGAAAATATTTAAATATAACAGTACCTATGTTGTCTGCTAGAATTAAGTAAAACACGTGAACTCTGTTCGAAGGTTTGAACTGACCGGTAACGGCTACGGTTAACCGAGCAACTTCGGTGCTCCGCTGCCAAGCATATAAACCGATCGAACCGAGTAACTCAACAGTTCTACTCGCTCCGTCCCCAGCTCTAGTTAGTTGGTGCGGTGGAAAGAAATTTGTTGCATTATTTTAATTTCAAATTTTCGTTTTGATCCACTTCCTTTAGTTGAGTTTGCATTACTGTTCAGTTATTTTTTCCTCTGTTAAATATAACACAATAAAACACCAGACAAAGTTAGGGAATAAAATTGATAGGTAAATAATTAGGAATGTTTAAGACCAGGTGGACAAAAGTCCATTATTCATAGTCCGCTGGCAATAAAAAAGCTGTTTGTTATAAAGAGAGGCCGTCGATTTTTTTAATTTGGTTCCAGAGCGATGAAATTGTGTATTTTACAACCTCTGCAGCTCTCTCGGTTTAATTGTTTGCTCACCTCAGTAATATTTGCGTCCCGCTATAGCGATGTCCTTTTTGCTTCGGGACAAATGGAATGTTGTGTACAAACAATGTGATGTATTACAAAACGTTTGCATCACTTTGTATATCACTGATTGCATTAGTCCCAGCTATTTGTTGTTAACCTTTTGGCTTTCCGATTGACTGTCAACAACCATAAAACTACATCCTATGTCAGTGTCCATTGCTGTGTGCTCACAAAACCCTACAACAATTGAATACACTTGGATGCGACCTGTTCGCTCAACTGTGTTATCTAATTTCATTTAGTATTGTTGTTAACTAATAACATAATATAGTCCAGCATTGAAGCGATGTCCACGTGTCGGAGAATGTACGGTATGTTCTCTCTGGAATTTTGGAGTTGCCTAGTTTATTGAGAAGCACTATGAACAGCGATATTACAATCAGCTGTAAGCAATAGAAATGTTTAGAAGGCGGCTGAGAAGGAGCTTACTGGCTATTACTATCTTGTTAAAGACGAAGCGTTATGTTACGCAGAAATACAGTGTGTCCATAAAATATTCCGCGATTATAAAGTGCTATAATTTTCTAACTATACGTATTACGAAATTAATACCGATGCCAATAGAAAGAACTGTTCAAAGAATTTCAGGGGATGTGTAATTGTAATTGTTGGCGGAAAATAAATTTATTTATTTATTTATTTTGCTAATAATTGTAACATAATAGAACATTATGCAACGAGCCTATAATGGTAGTAATAAGACACAAGTATGATTGTTTATGAAACGAGCGCTTGCGCTCGTTTCATAATTTTCATACGAGCGTCTTAATTACCATTATAGGCAAGTTTCATACGACTTTTTATGCTCGACTATATTTCTAGCTTGAAAGTATTCAAAATTGTGGTTATGTGCGAACTGACCTGAATTGTGAGATGTGCGCAAACGCGAAAGTATTGATTTTTTCCGAGGCCGAATTTCATTGACCTTGGCACAGAATAATATGAATATTACTCTGATATAACCTGAAAATTGATTTAGAATTGAAAAACGAGATGAAAAATTGAATTTATTTGAATATTATTTACAATTAACTCTAATTATTATAGTAACATAGCATAACCTTCTGCTACAGTATTGGATTTCCAGCCTCCGTGACTTTTCGCTAATTCTCTTTCGATTGCATATCCGAGAATAATCGATACTTGCGGTTTTATAACGATACAAAGCTGATTTGTCATTGGCTGAACACCTGTAAACTGACTTGTCATTGGCTGAACACCTGTAAGCTGACTTGTCATTGGCTGAACACCTGTACTTTAATGACATGCATTAAAGGACTGCTACCAGGTGTATAATTACTACATTTCGGCATGGTCGAGCATAAAATATAATATATACAGAAAAACTTCAGCTCGCCCCTGAAAGAGTGGAACTCGTGCTCAGGGGCGGATTCCTAAATTTAAATTAATAAGTATATAATACAATTTGTCTTATATCTACTATGCAATTAGAATGTATAAATTTAAATTTACAATTTTTCAATTTTTATAACATCCATACATAACTTTTTAAATTTAATACTAGAACTACTAGAATTGAGAAGATTAGGATATTTAAATCTAAATTTGTTATATATTCTTGGGCCTAATTACTACTATGAATAAATAATGTAGCAGTGTTGCATTTTGGTTCAAACAATCTTACAGAATGCATACCTTTTGTTTCATAACTATGAGAATACAATTCAAAATTATTTCGATTTTTATGTATGAATTTTATTAATACAATATAATAAATTTGTCTTATATTAAGAACATTAAAGTCTAAAAACAATTTTTGAGATGGAAAATCATTAGGTTTATGAAGACATATTTTAATTATTTTCTTCTGTAATAAATAAACTCGATTAAAATTGGATTTAAATGAGCTACCCCATCCTATAATTCCATACATAATTACCGATTGAAATAAAATTAAGTATATTGTGCGTAATAAACTTATTGACAAGTAATTACTCAATAAAACAAAATACTATATTATTTTACGTAATTTATTACAAAGGTAATTAATGTGTTGATTCCATTTTAAATGATTGTCGAAAATTATACCTAAATACTTAACTTCAGAGGACTCTTTAATAATCGGACATTTACACTGTGTAAGATAACAATCAGAATTATGTAATTTAATACTTAATATAGATTTAGGAGGTTTGTTACATTTATCAGATAATGAGAATAGAATAATTATGGTTTTATTTTCGTTGATAGAAAGATAATTTATGTCAAACCAATTTTTTATTAATTTAAGTCCATTATTTGAATTATTATATGCATCATACCTGGTTTTTCCACCAAAAAGTAAAACTGTGTCATCTGCATAAGAATTATGATAATAATAATGGAACCATAAGAAAAAAAAAGACGCTGTTCCTGCCTTTCGCTTGCCATTGTGACATTGTTGGGTAGAGGCAAATTGTGTTAATTGGTGTGAATGTTTACATTTCAACTCGGTGAATTCTGCAGCATATAGAGATATATAGCGAAATGGCGAAGCCACAGGAACGTAGTTGATGTGTATTGTAATACCATAGCACACGGAGTATAGTGAAAGTTCAGCGTGCCTTCAGACGGAAATTTCAGGATGAGGCACCTACTGAGAAGACGATTCTGAAGTGATACAATATATTCATTGCGGAAGTTATTTCATTAAAGAAACTTTGGAATGGAATAAGTGAAAACTCTAGACGAAGATGTTTAATTATTAAATACGTGTAGGAACGCAATTAAATTTTATCAGCGATAATTTGAAATCTTGTTTATTGGTTTCATTTGTCTACTGTAACGTCATCTCAGTTTTTATATATTATTGATATTCCCGACGAAAGTTATGTTTTTATTGTAAAAATATCTCTCTCAGTTTTAGCTGCATTGAACTGTGATCCTGTAACGTTACTCTTTTATCATTAAATAAAACAGATATCAAATGGCTCTGAAATTACTCTTTCTGGATCGTGTTCTGTGCAAAACATGATTTAGTTATGTTCTGTTTTATTTAAAACGTTTCTAAACTCGTTCTCGGATAATGAAAATAAAATAACTTCGTCTGTCTACTGGATAGTCCATTAAATAAATTATTAAATTCTCTAGTGATTTTCCTATGATTACTTAATGGATACAACTAACTGTTTTCATTCCATTTTTAAGTGAACTGTTGGAACAAAAAAAGAACTCTAATTAATCTCAGAGACATCTCTCTGAAGAGCTTGTCCGATATAATGTAACTGTAACTACAAGCGTCCAACTATGCAACTCTGTAAGGGCTATTCCATATGAAATCGATCAGTAAACAACCTCGCTTTTTTATACTCTAATTTTTTCCCTACTTATACAAGGTGCTGAGGAGAGTGCATTTAAAAAAATATATTATCGAAAGTCAAACGGTTTTCGTATTGTTGAGCGACAAATTTAGCGTATTTTATAAAAACAAGCCTCTTTTAGCGCTCAGAACTTGGAACCATTTACTGCAGAACATTGAACGGGAGCTCATTTTGAAGCTGACATTTGGTAGGTTATGTTAAGAAGTAATCCTTATTTTTATTGTACACAGAGAGACAGATAATCTGATTTTACTTGCTTTTAGGCTTTTTGGCCATTTGTAAAAATGTAAAAAAAAAAAAAAATATTGAGAAAAAACCTTGCATTATTAAGAGGGATTCGGCATTGTTTGCTTAGTGGTACGGCAATAAGTCTCGAGGATATTAAATAGATTATTTTCAGACGCTTAGACTTCAACGGCTCAGTACCGCACACACTGGCCGAGAGCTGAAGATAAGCGAGCGTTGGGCGTCATCTTACTCCTGTGTTTATGAAAACCTGTGATAAAGCTAGCACAGCCATGACTGCTAGACGACACATCACGTGTTTGTCTCCTGGCCTTGCTTGTCCCGGCTAAGGTCCCGTCTCGCAGTCAGCTGGTTAGTTCACGTGCGTACTATTTATTTTCTTTATTTGATATTTTCAATACTTTCTTATCAACATACCATCAGTAAAAAATATGTGTTTATTTGTACTTTCAATGCGGAATCTAACTATATATTTTAAAAATATTTTTTCCTAGCCAAAGGCGTCTTAATGAGGAAAAATCTAAATTTCTCCAATTCCATAAAAAGTTAGAAAGTCTGTTTATATGTCGATATAAACTTTAATTTCTCAGCATCAAACTAAACCATGATTTTGATCATTGGGTGAAAGGGTTTCGGAGCTACAACAGTTTAAAGTTGTTAATTTTATGAAAATACGATAAATTTAAATATTTTTAATTTCAACACTATGAAGTTCTGATGCCTCAAACTTTGCACAAAGCATTGTATCACAGTTCTCTACATACAAAAAAAATTTCATTGTATTTAAAAACTATAAGGTCAATTTTCTCTATATTTCGGTCGATTTGAGATGGAATAGCTCACAAGAAATGTAGTATACATGGTTTGAGAGTAGACCTAATGAATTAGGGGCGCGAGTGGGATAATTAGTTTTTTACTCTAAAATATTGTGTTATTGTACAGACCTCGATCATTTATAATCCAAATTTTCAATGTATTGTCATTGTTTCGGGTAAATGTATAATTGACTTAGCCTACCGTCAGTAACTGCCTTCCTATTGCTGTATACTAGATGAATTTCTCTCTGCCTCTTACGTCATATTATAATTTTCAGAGCTCTGACTTTGGCATTAGGTTATTCTGGTTTAGTATACGAAGCAAAAGGGTACAAGTGACATTTCTAGGAACAAGAGTTAATTGCGTCCAAAGCAAGGTAAAGCATCTGAAATTATAGTGGCAAAGACAATATATCTGTTGTCTACATCACACACTAAAATTGAAATAAAAAATTTCACAGATTTTACGAAAGCTAAAGTAATTTCAACCACATAACTTAAGTGCACTTATACAGGGACATCATTTTATTTTTACTTCAATTTTTATTGTACCTGAGTTTTTGAATGTACTTCACTCCCACCCCTTCTACTAATGAAGTTCCAACTCCACACAGAACCAAGACCGCAGATAGTAAGCAGTACTGAGTTACTGAGTATAGTACGTTCCAGAAATATGTTCGCGTTTTTCAGTGACGAAAGAGCTTTCAATATTGAATCATATTTCTCACAGGTACTGTCCGTTTGCCTACGTCGCATCCCGATTTCCCCCACCTGCTTCTGTTCGCCCCTCTGTAAAAGCTGGGCTGTTTTAGCTCTTTTCTGAAAACATTAATTTCTGTTAGGAATTGGACGTTTACGTAATATTATACAGCTGTTTAATTTAACTTAAATAAAAGGGCCTCGTTACGTAATTAACTGTCACGTGATTTCCTCCCTTTCTACAATCCTGCGGCATAACCACTTGGACGGACAGTAGATAGCATGTCTGAGTAATTTTATATTTTCGGGTCGGGCAGAAGTGAAGATTAAATTTACAGTACGTAGAGTAGGTACAGAATTATTTCAACATGAGTTACTAGTACGAAGGACGAAACTGGCAATTGGAATTAGATGCAATAGTCTATAGTGCGATAATATGCACAAAAGAACTGAAGCCTGTATCGAAATGAACGACCACCATTTTCAAAATTGTGTTTAAATATTCATATTATGATTATTTTTCAATTTAACTTCTTTCTCTATATTGTACGCTAATGTGCTATAGACAGTATAATATACACCGCATAATGAATACGTTCGCATGGATAACTCACTTCGTGAGTAAAAACACTTATTCTTAATACAGTACCGTGCTTTGATTAAAGAAAAACCTAATGAAAATTATCAAACTCAAAATCGCGATATTTCCTAGTTTACGTAAATGGATGAACTACTTTTCTTCCTTCCTATACCTAGTAGAGTGATTTGTGTTTTACGCCAGTATCATCGAACTCCAGTCGTGGAGGGGGGAGCAAGCGGTGTTTCCGGTTCTCTAAAGGTATAGACAGGTTAATATTTAAAATGTTAGTAAAAATAAAATGATGTCCCTGTACCTCTTTGCTTCTGACCCCCTCATATGTACCACACACAATGTTGTCAGCTGCCTATGAGTAGGTTATCTCGTTATGTGTTTGCTTAAGTGTACACGTTATGTATTCTGAAATGTGTCGTTGAAGGCCAGTATTGGTCCAACATTAAACCTGTATAATAATATCATTGAAAAATTTCCTTATTTTGAAAACACAAATGTTTATAAATTTAAACACAGATTTAAAAGGAAAAGCACCGGTAGGATAATTCCATTGAGTACTTTGCTTCTTATTAATGTTATCAGGTATTCATTTTAAATAATCTTATATTATTGTTTATTATAATTAAAAATGTGTATACTTACGATAATAACTTTCTTCTTTCTAATGGAATCTTTTTTTTATTACATTCACTTGTATTGCTGAAGTTCACTGAATACGAATTTGCTCTTTCAGCGGTGTGCTAGAAATATATTTTTTAAATTTACTTTTATGTGTACTTTTCTGTAGAACTATTATGTACTTAAATTAATCTAATCTAGCAATAAAGAAATAAAATAAATTTTGTTTCTGACTTAGGCCTACAAGATTTCATTTTCAACTGATGTGTCGTAAACTGCTTCTTTCATGGCACCAGAGGAAAAAATTGCAAAGTGTCATGTCAGGTGAACGCACAGGCCATTCTACTGGTCCACCGCGTCCAATCCACCTTGCGCTGAATGTTCCATTCAGGTGATTTCTGAATCTGTTAGAGAAATGTGAAAGTACACCGTCAGGCAATAGCAACACTGTACAGTACAATGTAATGCGTACGTAGCGCGAAGAATAACAAAGACAGTGTTTACATTTTAAGCTGGTATTCAACCACAAAAATATGTACAGTAGTACATAGGTGCTTAGATCAACTTCGTTTTCAGCAGTAAGGGTGAACACCAGTACAGTACAATATTTTGAATCCTGTTTTGTTTGTTAACATTAATGTCAAGAAGTTAATACAAGCTTTTAATGATAATAAAAACAAGGTATAGTTAACAGTCCTTTTTCGTTCTAATTAGACTGCCTACATAAAATTTTACAAAACTACAATTTGTAAGTTGACTCATGTAGCGCCGGTTCCTATCCTCAAAATACTCCATTTTGAACATACTTTTCACGCTTAAATTTTGTGCACAGAGTTTTTCCGCATCCTGTATAATATTCTCACTGTTATTTGTAAGTAGGTCACGTGCTTCGCTTCGGCGAATCACAATTACATCCCTCAGGATTTCGATCTCTTGAACTGTCATCAGTACATTTTATTTATACTTCTGTGAGTGCAAGTTATGTGAACAAAAGTGCGGCAGATATCACTTCAAACAGTGTAGAAGATGGACGGGGTCGTTGAATGACTTGATAAAACAATAATGTGTAATATCAATGCTCTTTCGAGCGCATTTTACTTATTATTATTATTTAAGGGGAGAGGATGGTATTTTTTTGGTGAAAAATGAGTATATTTTCAAAAAAAAAATCTTTAAAATACTCTGTGATATGTGTGGAATGCACAGCATAACATTTTGTGGGTATTTGTGCCCTTATCGGATGTTGAGTCGCCATTTTTAAACTTCCTGCGTTACGGATTTTTAAATCACTCGCCCACTTTTATTGTTGTTTCCGGTAAATTAAATTTTCAATTTTTTTTTCTTTAAAATACCTTTGATATGTGTGGAATTTATTGCATAATATTTTGTGGGTATTTGTGCCCTTATCGGATATTGATACGTCATTTTTAAACTTCCTGCGCTATGGATTTTTAAATCACTCGCCCACTTTTATTGTTGTTTCCGGTAAATTAAATTTTCAATTTTTTTTTTAAATACCTTTGATATGTGTGGAATTTATTGCATAATATTTTGTGGGTATTTGTGCCCTTATCGGATGTTGATACGTCATTTTTAAACTTCCTGCGCTATGGATTTTTAAATCACTCGCCCACTTTTATTGTTGTTTCCGGTAAATTAAATTTTCAATTTTTTTTTTCTTTAAAATACCTTTGATATGTGTGGAATTCATTGCATAATCTTTTGTGGGTATTTGTGCCCTTATCGGATGTTGATACGTCATTTTTAAACTTCCTGCGCTATGGATTTTTAAATCACTCGCCTACTTTTATTGTTGTTTCCGGTAAATTAAATTTTCAATTTTTTTTTCTCTAAAATACCTTTGATATGTGTGGAATTTATTGCATAATATTTTGTGGGTATTTGTGCCCTTATCGGATGTTGAGTCGTCATTTTTAAACTTCCTGCGCTATGGATTTTTAAATCGCTCGCTTACTTTTATTGTTGTTTCCGGTAAATTAAATTTTCAATTTTTTTTTCTCTAAAATACCTTTGATATGTGTGGAATTTATTGCATAATATTTTGTGGGTATTTGTGCCCTTATCGGATGTTGAGTCGTCATTTTTAAACTTCATGCGCTATGGATTTTTAAATCACTCGCCTACTTTTATTGTTGTTTCCGGTAAATTAAATTTTCAATTTTTTTTTTCTCTAAAATACCTTTGATATGTGTGGAATTTATTGCATAATATTTTGTGGGTATTTGTGCCCTTATCGGATGTTGAGTCGTCATTTTTAAACTTCCTGCGCTATGGATTTTTAAATCACTCGCCCACTTTTATTGTTGTTTCCGGTAAATTAAATTTTCAATTTTTTTTTCTTTAAAATACCTTTGATATGTGTGGAATTCATTGCATAATATTTTGTGGGTATTTGTGCCCTTATCGGATGTTGATACGTCATTTTTAAACTTCCTGCGCTATGGATTTTTAAATCACTCGCCCACTTTTATTGTTGTTTCCGGTAAATTAAATTTTCAATTTTTTTTTTCTTTAAACTACCTTTGATATGTGTGGAATTCATTGCATAATCTTTTGTGGGTATTTGTGCCCTTATCGGATGTTGATACGTCATTTTTAAACTTCCTGCGCTATGGATTTTTAAATCACTCGCCCACTTTTATTGTTGTTTCCGGTAAATTAAATTTTCAATTTTTTTTTCTTTAAAATACCTTTGATATGTGTGGAATTCATTGCATAATCTTTTGTGGGTATTTGTGCCCTTATCGGATGTTGATACGTCATTTTTAAACTTCCTGCGCTATGGATTTTTAAATCACTCGCCCACTTTTATTGTTGTTTCCGGTAAATTAAATTTTCAATTTTTTTTTCTTTAAAATACCTTTGATATGTGTGGAATTCATTGCATAATATTTTGTGGGTATTTGTGCCCTTATCGGATGTTGAGTCGCCGTTTTTAAACTTCCTGCGTTATGGATTTTTAAATCACTCGCCCACTTTTATTGTTTCCGGTAAATTAAATTTTCAATTTTTTTTTTCTTTAAAATATTGTTTGATATGTGTGGAATGCATTGCATAATATTTTGTGGGTATTTGTGCCCTTATCGGATGTTGAGTCGCCTTTTTTAAACTTCCCACGCTATGGATATTTAAATCACACGCCCACTTTTATCGGTTTCCAGTAACTTCATTTTTTTTTTTTGCTACCACATTGCCAGACAAAAATGGATATAATTTGTGAACTGTTAAAGAAACATGCATGAAATTTAGAACACACATTCTTTAGATTATTAGGAAACTTTTCTCTGTAACGGAATTTTGTTACTTGATTTTATTTTAAAAATACGTCCGTTTGTTTGCAAGAAAGGAAATCAGAAAATTGTTATTAAATTTTAATTGTTTATTTTAGAAACGTAGGGACTAATATCAAAATTCTGTTAGAGACAGTTTGTAGAACATGTTTTTGCAAATACATTGCAAAAAACTCTTTGAATCTATCTTTAAAAATGGTTTATTTATTTATTTATTTATCTATTTATTTATTTAAATTTAAATATACAGAATAAAGAATATAATTACAAAACAAACAAGAGAAAATAGAAATAAAATAATACAAGCAATATAAAAAAAGGAAGATACAGTAGTATTAACAAAATTTGAGACCGAATGAGCAGCGCTCGTGCTCGGTCGCAGTTTAGATATAATATTAAAATAAATAATAATAATAATAATTATAATAATAATAATAAATAAGTAAAATAAAATAGGAACTAAAATATAATTACAGCTGCAATGGAATTATATAATATAATATTAACACTAGAGAAGAATAATATCGCACGTGAAAAGTAGGACTAATATATATTTCAAAATTATAGAATACAAATATATAAGTTGATTAATTCATACACATAGGCTATAAATTTATTTAATCAAATTGAAGATATTAACACGTTTCTAATTTTCTTGTTATATGTTAGTGGGTTACATGTTAGAAGTTCTGGGTTTAATTTAGTTAAAGCATTGTACAACCGAGGGCTAAAATTTATGCTATGCTTTAGACCAGCAGATGTGAGACATTTAGGTTCTACTAATCTTGAATTAATATTTCGTCTTGTGTCATAATTGTGTGTCTGTAATACAAACTTATTACGATTTTTATGATAAAATTTTAACAGCGTATACTTATAAATTTGTTCAATATATTAAATACATTAAATTCAGAATAAATTAATTTAGTTGGATAATCGGAACGTTTCTTCAAACAAATTTTAATTATTCGTTTTTGTAGTAAATTTAACGGACTGAGATTAATTTTTGTACTTCCACCCCAAACAGTTATACCATATTGAATGATAGACTGAATAATGGCCAAATAAACATTTCGTAGAACTCTAATGGGTAAGTAGCATCGAAGATTAACGAATTTATAAATTGTTTTACGAAGCCTCTTACAACAAAGATAAGTAATGTGATAAGGCCATTTTAAATTTTGATCAATAATGATACCCAGTTATTTTTCAATGGTGGTATGACATTTACAACTTTTGGGATCTAAACAATTTTCACTGTGTATTATTAGTCTATATTTATCGCTAAATTTTAAATTTTGAACACTAGCAGCTGTTAACGAAAAAGGAACTAAAGTTGATTTAGATATATTTAGATATATCTGTTTTAGTACAATCCTGCATTGGTATATTTTTTTCAAATTTGGGCCCCCAAATCATTTTTTTTTTCAAAATATTTTTATTTGGTTGCGTTACCACAGCTATGAGCTCTCTACATACAGAAAATAAATATTTTACAGCAAATAGGAAAAAAGTTAATAAAAATACCATCCTTTCCCCCTAAAAGAAACGTTAAAATTGTAATGGTTAACATCGCTCTTGTATTTCTAGAGACATAGAGATGATGACGACAGTGAGTAATGGTAAAATGAGACTCACAAAAAAATAATCTGCCGAATAACGGCTTTATTCACTAACAATATCTGCTAGGAATAATCTACGTTCTCCAATCCTTCGTTATTATGTTGTTAGTGTAGCGATTTTATTCCATTCTACGGAACAAAGCTCTTGAATGCAACCCGAGCAGTACCTGTGCTTGCAGCTTTGCATGTCAAGTATGCTCTGTTTATTTCAATTATATTCCCCTTTCATAAGATTGCAGATGGCAAAAAGTAAACGTTTCGCTCTATATAATTCCCAGCTCGCTTGTTGGAGGGAGATCTCTTGTCACTGCGGCATATATTTTAAGTTGTCGTCCAGTTGGTCCTTTACATCTGATACTTTTTTGTTTAAATTCTGTATACAGTACTTGAAAACCAATGTTGTGATGTTTTCATACGTCTGCGGTACACAATACACACAGTATGCCGTGCCGCATGAAACAGCCATTATTGCAATGAGTCACGTTCTGATAACATCCTAATTATTTCAATCCACTATAACGATACGTACAAGAGAAAGAGAGAGGGCAGGTATGTTGAAAGTGAAGAAAGAGAGAGGGAGAGAGGATGCAAACAACAATAATAACTGAAGATGTGTGGGGGAGATATAAGAACATAGTCAACGACGTTTAGAACGACCAGGATGTTCTCTGTATGTATTAAATATATACCATTTGCTCAGTATAATCATTAATAAGGAGCGGATTCCTATGTAATTAAATATTCTTTTTGCGTGTGAAGAAACACAATTAACAAAGTTAAAAATTCCGAACATGAAGTTTCTAGTTTAAAACCCGAATTTTATTTCACATAAAAACACATATTTTCACAAACAAATTATGTAAATACATATTTTCAGGAAATCTATCACAAACACATAAATCAAGGCGTTCTTTACTTACATAATTTTTTACAAGAACTTTTAAATATTTTAAAACTAAATCAATTATATCACTCAGAAGTACGTTATCTTTTTTTTTTTTAAGAATTATTGGTTGCTTCGTGTTTCTAAGCACTGTGTGGTGTATCCATGATCCATTTTTGTAATAGTATCGCCTCAAGTTCTGAGAACTGCTAGGCAGCATATCAGTGTTATTATTAGAGAATAAATTAACATAGACAAGGAGGAGAGATCTTGCAACACATACAGTAATGAAGAATGTTTATTGTTGATGAATATGATTTCATTTCGCGCTTTGTTTGTGAAAAACAACAGATAACTCGGGTATGAACATTATTTGATTTAAAGAAATCTCTCACCTCTCGCTCATGAATATCAAGTAAGGCAATATATCTTGTGATTCCCTGTTATTGGGCTTCGTCAATCGATATCCTTCAAGATATACTGAAATATAGTTATTTAAAAAACGATTTGGCTTTCCTATTTGCGAATTTAAGCTTTTTGTGTGACACCATAAAAAACTCGAAACATCCAAAACCCTGTTGTCTGAAACAGGGAGGTGCGTGCCGTGGAAATTAAACTAGACTCGCTACCAGGTTCAGAAGCACAATTACTAAGGGACAAATTCCAGAATGTGTTTAGCAAAACAGTGGATATAGAAAAATGTGTAAAGTTGCTCAAGTATTGGAGGATGTGTCTGTAGGTGAAATTGCTAGCCTTGCGACCAGGTTAGTTTAGTTAGAAAGGGATGGAAAATCTGCGGGTTGGGTTACACAGAAGAATGAGTGTAAGAAACTAGTCTGCTTGGAAGCTGGTATGTGCAGGCTTCTTGTTTACTACTGCATCACAAATCATCCTGAGCTGCCGCATCACAATATTTAACGCGTGAATATAGATTCTATTAAAATTAATAAATAATTTTGTCCATAGACTGCAGGTTTTTTTATGAAATTATTATTAACTGGGGAAGCTGAGCTTTTTAGCTTACATTGACGCTACGCCACTGCGGTTTATACAACAAATATCAACACGTCTGAAGAATTACAGCATCGGACTGTAGATACCTTCCAGCAAATGAAGAATGACCCAGGATTGCTCGAGCGCATTCTTGGGTCTTTGCGGAGAAGATTAAAGAGATGCATTCAAGCGCATGGTCAGCATTTTGAACACCTGCTGTAAAATTCGGAAGCCCGATAAATCGTACCGGGAAATATGTACCGCGACAATTCGTCCCAACAATAAGATAATTTTACCACGACAATTTGTCCCAACAATAATAATTCGTCCCACGTAAAATTGTTCCAAGAATATTTCGTCCCGAATCTACGATGTATACCTTATTTTATTTCAAGGAGTGCAGTTCGGTGGCTCCTTTGAACACCCACTTACAGATTTATGACTTTCTACACAAACAACTCTGACAATTCCATCCTGTCCCCTCGTCCCAACATTGCACAGTTGCCACAATCCTGGTGACCTTCGAAATTATGCAGTGAAACTGACGGGATTCTTGAAATTCGGAAAAGATGCGGCAACTCTGCCTTCACGTGGATTTGACGGGCACCTGTCAATTCTTCTGAATGAGGGTTGTGTTTGGTTACTAACAAGAGAAGACGAGATTTCCGTCACAGTAAGGAAAACATTTATTTATGACAATCAATTAGTAGGGGGCAGTAGAAGGTCTGTCGGGAAAGTCCTTTCTATGAAACTGCACTCCATGAAAAAAAATAAAGTATATACCTTATTTTATTTCAAGGAGTGCAGTTCGGTGGCTCCTTTGAACACCCACTTACAGATTTATGACTTCCTACACAAACACCTCTGACAGTTCCATCCTTTCCCCTAGTCCCAACATTGCACAGTTGTCACAATCCTGGTGACCTTCGAAATTATGCAGTGAAACTGACGGGATTCTTGGAATTCGGAAAAGATGCGGCAACTCTGCCTCCACGTGGATTTGACGGACACCTGCCAATTCTTCTGAACGAGGGTTGTGATTGGTTACTAACAAGATAAGACAAGATTTCCGTCACAGTAAGGAAAACATTTATTTATGACAATCAATTAGTAGGGGGCAGTAGAAGGTCTGTCGGGAAAGTCCTTTCTATGAAACTGCACTCCATGAGAAAAAATAAAGTATACCTCATATATTGTCCCATTGTACCAAAGCGAAAATTTAAAACAAGATCAAAATTCGTTGTGCAAATTGGTTAAACATCATGGAACGTCCACATCTCGCCATATCTCAGAAAGGCAAAAACAAATTAGTTTGGAAAGGTATTTGTACACAAAACATAGGGAAAGAAGGGAGAAACAGGATGTCTATGTAAAAAAAGAGGAGAATGTTCTGCTAGAGTTCATTTAGAAGTAGAGTCACATCAAGTTCAAAAAGAAACTGATCATACGCATGCTCCTGATTGGGGCAAGTGTAGAGCAATCGAAGTTTTAGCAGAGATCAAAGAGTCAGCGCAGTCATCCAACGAAGCAACAACTTCAATAGTGAACCGTCATTTCAATGCGATGTCAAGTGAGACGTACTTCCAAACTTCCAAAAAATCAACCATAAATCGTTTGGTGCAAAGGGTTCGTAAAGAAAATTTACCTCCCGATCCTAAATCCCTGGATGATTTGGAAGTCATACCAGACCGTTTCCAAATTGATAAGGACGTCAGACGGTGGGTCCTCTCTTTCAATGCAGACAGTAAACTGGCAATATTTATGCCTTATTTGGCATAAACATGGGACTCAGACATGTTGGGACAAATACTTTGGAACGATTTGTCACGGTACAAATCTTGTACAATGTGTGGTTATGATATGGAAATGCATATTCAGTAAATATTTCTACACTCTGGCTCAAAAATGGTAGATTTTATGAATTTGAGTAGCGCATCTCCTTAACGAATTAGGGCCGTATTCATAGACATTTTTAGCGCGGGCTTTCGGTGGATGATCAGCGTTTCTCGTATTCATAAACCAGTGTTAGCGATAGGATATGATTTGAATTCTGTACTAGTAACCAGTGGATAGCCGGGGCTAGCTTAGTACGCTCGTAGCGCGTGCTGCGAAATGTCTACTGTGCTCCAACCACGAGAAAGTCTTTCCGGAATGAAACGCAGGGGGGTGATGCTGTGAATGAATGTTGATATCATAAGATGTCATAAGGTCACACACGTGGGTACTCGTTTCTCTATTGGCTAGCTCTCACAGCACAGAGACAGACACATGTTTATACTACCCTAGCTACAAAATCAGATCACTGTTAATCTCCTGGTCTTTTAATCTCTCCATACATATGCAGGAGAGCGTATGGTCTTTAAACTGACGTTATAACGATAATATCATCTATCTACTTCGCTCCAATAGATGACGCAATAGTAAGCACATTCCTTTCACGGTTGATCTCCTGGTTGGAGAACAGTATGAATACCACCCTTAATGTATTTCTAACTTCTTCCCTGTCTCATGAGTTTAGTGAACAAGGCAGTTGGTGCTTTAAAATCTTTTATGCTCGACCATGCCGAAATGTAGTAATTATACACCTGGTAGCAGTCCTTTAATGCATGTCATTAAAGTACACCTACTCATTGAAGTACGAGAGTTTTCAGCCAATGACAAGTCAGCTTTGTACCCTTATAAAACCGCAAGTATCGATTATTCTCGGATATGCAATCGAAAGAGAATTAGCGAAAAGTTACGGAGGCTGGAAATCCAATACTGTCGCGGAAGGTTATGTTCCGTTACTATAATAATTAGCGTTAATTGTAAATAATATTCAAATAAATTCAATTTGTCATCTCGTTTTTCAATGTCGAATTCAATAATCAAGGTTATACCAAGTTTAACGGGATTACACAAGGTCAATGTCATTATTGTTCCTCGGAAAAAATCAATACTTTCGCGTCTGCGCACATCTCACAATTCACGACCTAGAACAAGGTCACTTCCGATCTTGTCACATACAAATAAAATGTATACATCTGAATGCCGGTAATTTCAAGTTAGAAATATGGTCGAGCATAAAAAGTCGTATGAAACTCGCCTATAATGGTAATTAAGAAGCTCGTATGAAAATTATGAAACTCGCTTGCGCTCGTTTCATAAACATCCCTACTCGCTTCTTAATTACTATCATTATAGGCTCGTTGCATAATGTACTATACATAAATAGGTTATTCTAGTTGTTGCTTAGGAAGGATTTGATATTTCTCACTGACCCCATATAGGAAATGCCAATTTTCTAGCTACTTTGTTTCAATTCTATTCCACAGTATGTCTACGACCACAGCTCATAAAATCTGAGATTGAACTCGTGTCACTGTGGTGAGAAGCCGCCAGCTGACAGAGCTTCTGTTAAGCCATCATAAAAGGGAAATACGTGGTCTGCGTAATGATGGAGGAGGAGAAGTTATGTTATTACAACACTTAATACGCAGGCAATTTCTCAAAATTAGGGGCTGTTAAGACAACAAAGAGGGAACTTAAGGGCGATTAAGTACAGACACAAGCCATAGCTTGCATGACTAAGGGCAACAGCATTGTTGTGGGTATCATAGACCGAGCAGAATTTCTTACGATTTAGTGTGGATAGAAGTATGTTGCTGCTAATAGTAATAGTACTGCTTAACAATACATCCGTGGCTGTAGGCGGAAGCAGTGTTGTTCTGATATCGTGTCATGTTTGTACACGGAGTGCTGTTCTGGGGGAGTTGCTGTTTATACTCAATATTTTTTCATGTTTGCGTGGCGATGCAGTTAGAAATGGAAAAAAGTAGGGGGTGAGTGTGCATGCGGAAATACAGAATCACGCAATTTTTATAACCCCCACCTCTTTCAAAACAAGCGCATTTTCCCCCCTTGCTTTGTTTTATTTTCCTTAAAATACTATTTTCATTACAGTAAAACTGTGTAGTTTGAGCTGCTGTTAGTGGAGGGTTGAGGTTAGCCACGCCATGCTAAAAAACACCGAGGAACCTAGATAGGTTTGCCGGGTGGCTCAAATAACCATGTTTAACAATTATCGAAGTTGTGAGGATTTCTTTTATGTGTTCAAACGATTACACAAGAAAAAACCCGGTTACAAGAGACTCTTACACAACATCAGGTCCAAATTTCCCTTAACATTTTGTACACAAATGAACACCTACTTACAAATGACTTTTAAGGAACCCGGAGGTTCATTGCCGCCCTCATATAAGCCCGCCATAGGTCCCTATCCTCAGCAAGATCAATCCAGTCTCTATCATCATATCCCACCTCCCTCAAATCCATTTTAATATTATCTTCCCATCTACATCTCGGCCTCCCCAAAGGTCTTTTTCCCTCCGGCCTCCCAACTAACACTCTATATGTATTTCTGGATTCGCCCATACGTGCTACATGCCCTGCCCATCTCAAACATCTGGATTTAATGTTCTTAATTATGTTAGGTGAAGAATACAATGCGTGCAGTTCTGTGTTGTGTAACTTTCTCCATTCTCCTGCAACTTCATCCCTCTTAGCCCCAAATATTTTTCTAAGCACCTTATTCTCAAACACCCTTAACCTATATTCCTCTCTCAAAGTGAGAGTCCAAGTTTCACAACCATAAAGAACAACCGGTAATATAACTGTTTTATAAATTCTAACTTTCATATTTTTTGACAGCAGACTGATGACAAAAGCTTCACAACCGGATAATAACAGGCATTTCCCATATTTATTCTGCGTTTAATTTCCTCCCGAGTGTCATTTATATTTGTTACTGTTGCTCCAAGATATTTGAATTTTTCAGCCTCTTCAAAGGATAAATTTCCAATTTTTATATTTCCATATCGTACAATATTCTCGTCACGAGACATAATCATATATGTGTTCAAACGATTACACAAAAGAAAACCCGCTTACAAGAGACTCTTACACATCAGATACAAATTTTCCTTAAAATTTTGTACACAAGTGAACACTTACTTACAAATGACTTTTAAGGAACCCGGAGGTTCATTGCCGCCCTCACATAAGCCCTCCATTTGTCCCTATCCTGAGCAAAATTAATCCAGTCTCTAGCATCATATCCCAGTTCCCTCAAATCCATTTTAATATTATCCTCCCATATACGTCTCGGCCTCCCCAAAAGGTCTTTTCCCCACAGGTCTGCCGACTAACACTCTATACACATTTCTGGATTCTCCCATACGTGGTGCATGTCCTGCCCATCTCAAACGTCAGGATTTAATGTTCCTAATTATGTCAAGTGAAGAATACATTGCGCGCAGTTCTGTGTTGTGTAACTTTCTCCATTCTCCTGTAACTTCATCCCTCTTAGCACCAAATATCTTTCTAAGCACCTTATTCTTAAACACCCACCTATGTTCCTCTCTCAAAATGAGAGTCCAAGTTTCAGAACCACAAAGAACAACCGGTAATATGACTGTTTTATAAATTCTAACATTCAGATTTTTTGACAGCAAACTGGATGACAAAAGCTTCTCAACCGGATAATAACAGGCATTTCCCATATTTATTCTGCGTTTAATTTCCTCCCGAGTGTCATTTATATTTGTTACTGTTACTCCAAGATATTTGAATTTTTCCACCTCTTCGAAGAGTAAATCTCCAATTTTTATAGTTCCATTTCGTACCATATTCTGGTCACGAGACATAATCATATACTTAGTCTTTTCGAGATTTACTTCCAGCCCTATCGCTTTACTTGCTTCAAGTAGAATTTCCGCGTTTTCCCTAATCGTTTGTGGATTTTCTCCTAACGTATTCACGTCATCCGCATAGACAAGAAGCTGATGTAACCCGTTCAATTCCAAACCCTCTGTGTGGAAATACACGCTTCTAAAAGTCACAACCTTTGAAAAAGAGAACTAGTTTTTGTTTGTAATAGTATGGTAGTACTGGCAATCACGGTATCTGGCAAGGAGAAAGGGACATGAAATAATATGGTCTTGACACTCTTGTACAAAACAGTTATTTCCATAATTATTGTATGAAATATATGACAAAGTTCATGTCATTTACATTGAAAGAGTTTATTTGTACATGTGTTTTGTTAGAGAGAAAGTAGCGTCGCTTCTCTTTAAAACTTAGGGGACTTACGGGGGAAAAAGGTTAAGCAAACCATGTTACAGTGTAATAGCTTTATCTTGGACCGTTTAAACGTGTTTGTAGTCACCCTATGACCTTTATCCGAGGCAAGAGTGTCGGGGCAATGATGGAGTGTTCGCGATAACAGATCTAACATTGGATTTGTGAACTTCCGACGTGAGAATGAAGGGATACCAGGAGTGTATATAACAGCTCGTAAAAACAGGCAAAAGGAGGGGTCATGGCTTCAAAGCACTAAACAGTAGAAGCTCATAACAGATTGTACACGGCTCGAAATTTTAGAAGATCCAGCTGTCCTGGCGCACCGAGCGAGGGTGAAAGGGGGAGGGACTTGAAAGGTGGAAAAGGGCGGCGAGATACAACGACTGAGATCTTAATGTCTTTAAATTATACACTTTTAATTTATTAACAATGATGTACTGCCTTTCATGGCTTGGAGAATATCTTGTAACTCACTGTAACTGTAAGGGATTGTAACAACGTGCACATTACATAAATCTACACAGTCGGAGTACGTAACTTACAGGCAAAATTTCAACTATCTAATTTGCCGTCCAATGAAATTGCAATAGTTATTTAAGAAAAGTTTAAATAAAATTGCCTTTCTGTGTGATCCAAGCATGGTCCCAAATCTAGCTGGCCAGGCAAGATTTCAGCAGGAAAATGACTCTCTAAGGCTACTTCTGTCATAGTGAAATTTTGTCGCGCTATGACTAATTTCGGAATGTTACTATAATAATACAGTAAAATTAATAATAATAATAATAATAATAATAATAATAATAATGCCTCTTATTATTCGGCTGAGAAGCTTTTATCATCCACTCTGCTGTCAAAAAATCTGAGACTTAGAATTTATAAAACAGTTATATTACCGGTTGTTCTTTATGGTTGTGAAATTTGGACTCTCACTTTGAGAGAGGAACATAGGTTAAGGGTGTTTGAGAATAAGGTGCTTAGGAAAATATTTGGGGCTAAGAGGGATGAAGTTACAGGAGAATGGAGAAAGTTACACAACACAGAACTGCACGCATTGTATTCTTCACCTGACATAATTAGGAACATTAAATCCAGACGTTTGAGTTGGGCAGGGCATCTAGCACGTATGGGTGAATCCAGAAATGCATACAGAGTGTTAGTTGGAAGGCCGGAGGGAAAAAGACCTTTGGGGAAGCCCAGACGTAGATGGGAGGATAATATTAAAGTGGATTTGAGGGAGGTGGGATATGATGGTAGAGACTGGATTAATCTTGCATAGGATAGGGACCAATGGCGGGCTTATGTGAGGGCGGCAATGAACCTCCGGGTTCCTTACAAGCCAGTAAGTAATAATAATAATAATAATAATAATAATAATAATAATAATAATAATAATAATAATAATAAAAACCTGCCTTAGTTAAAAGTTGCTAAATAGGACATACCATACTGTAGTAAAATTAATAAACATATAAATCAAAATAAATATTAAATAGACATTTTGTACTTAAATTTAATTTACTTCAACGTAAAGGCAAGACTTTAATAAAATGTAAAAATTTAACAATTTTTTTACTTGGTTATTTAACTACGCTGTATCACTAAGAGGTTATTTATCGTCCATGGGATTGGTGATAGCGAGATGATGTTTGGCGACATGAGGCCGAAGATTCGCTGTTTATTATCTGACATTTGCCTTACGGTTGGAGAAAACCTCGGAAAAATCCATCCAGGTAATCAGCGCAAGTGGGATTCGAACTCGCGTCCAAGCGCTACTCCGATTCGGCAGGCAAGCGCCTTAGCTGATTGAACTACGCCGGTTACAGTGGTTACTGTTATGTTCTTGAGAACGGACTCTGGAATGAGGAGTGTTTTACAAAATGCACTACATTTCAGCAGTATATAGCAGTAGCAGCAGAACTTAAATATATTTATTCACTTATCAATTTAATTTTTCATTCATTCGTTCGTTCATTCATTCAACCAGAAAGAGATTAGGTCTAAAAATAAATCCACAACTTTTATGTTTCCTTCAAATTTACTTCATACTCTTCATACTCTTCATTTGTAAACTCAATTCCGGGGAAATGAAATAAATAAATTTCAAAAATATAAAACGTTCAACCAAGACAACTGTAGTTTAATTTCCGAAACTGATGACATATTCTGCGTGCCGATATTTACCTGGTGATACAGCACAGAATTTTTTTAGCTAAATTTAGAGTCATTTTTCGCGTAAGTAGCCTTGATTATAAATTTTATAATATGAACCAAAACAAAGACAAGATGCTAGAAGCAGATTAAATTGCAGAGTCTATGGAAATGGGTGACATTTAAGATTATAAAGCTATATTAATGGCATTTAAAAAAATATTTTGTCCTTAAATAATTTTAAATTTCTGTCAAAGTTTCTGTCTTTAATAATTACCATCCTGCTGTTGTTAACAATCGTAAAGGAACTGTAATTTCCTTTTTGCTACGATAGCCCTTCGAAGCTGTTTCAATATTTTAACTGCTGTGTGATAAATATGTTCAAACATGAAGCATTCAATATTATGACAGACAGTTAATTAATTTTATTACAAAGAGTTCATTTTGACATCCAGTAATGATTACGATAGAACCTAGCACCACAGTCTAGTACAGGGTGCGTCAGAAAGAACGGATGGAATTCACATGGCAAGAAAATTGTAAAGATTCATCAAATCAAAAATTTATTGTTATCAACATATTCACGAATACATGCAGTTTATTTATGGAAAACAACATTATCCATATGATGTCCTTGGCTTTCAAAACAGGCATCGAGGCGTTTTCTGATGTTCGCCATCACTTCCACAGTCATAGCTGGTGCAATTGCCACGATTTCTTCACGAATCGCTGTCTTCAGTTCGTCCAGTGTAAGTGATCGATGTTTACAAACTTACGCCTTCAAATGGTGCCAAAGAAAGAAGTCGCAGGGCGCGAGATCTTACCGTAGCCTCGGACAATCTCAGTGCAATAGAATTTCTTCCAGGTGATTTATTCTTTAATGTTGAACCTGTGATACGAAATGAAGCCACCCACCGCAAAATTGTATTCCGAGTTGGAATCCTAGCGTGACATCCGATGTCGAAATGAGTCCTGAGTGGCGATCACAGACTCTTCATTTTTCAAAAATGTCTCTACGATGAAAGCACGTTGTACACCAGACCAACACCATGTTCTCAACTGAAACTGCATTCTATGGCTGACCCAACAGTCGTGGTCCCCCTGACTATATCTCTCTCCTCGTTGCGTACCGATAGTTTGAAATCCATCCGTTCTTTCTGACGCATTCTTTATATACAGTCACGAACCTCAATACGTAGGGAATATGCATCCATAGGCGTTGCTAAACACTAGGATCACTACTATCGCCTCATTACAGACAATGCGAAATAGTACCGGCACAGTCTATTGTTCCTAGTACCCTCACAACTCAAGCTTCGTAACTGTGTATACTAGACTGTATTAGTACTACGTCTTTAATCTGGAAATCGATAAGTAGATCTATCTATATTGACAATTTGGATCCAAACTTTCTTTTATAGAATAATGCGGGTTGTCTAGCATAATGCATATTAATTTCGTGATATACTCAGCGTCCAAGATGGTAGCATATTCGACAGAATGGATGGAAAATGTTATGTTTTATTTAACGACGCTCGCAACTGCAGAGGTTATATCAGCGTCGCCGGATGTGCCGGAATTTTGTCCCCAGGAGTTCTTTTACATGCCAGTAAATCTACTGACGTGAGCCTGTCACATTTAAGCACACTTAAATGCCATCGACCTGGCCCGGGATCGAACCCGCAACCTCGAGCATAGAAGGCCAGCGCTATACCAACTTGCCAACCAGGTCGACTGGATGGATGGATGGATGGATGGATGGATGGATGGATGGATGGATAGTTACATTAATGGTCTTATTTCCGATGAAGATATATACAAAAATAGAAAACAGGTATAGTCCAGATCAACATACTTCATACCCTAACGGTGAAACCTAACCATTTTTCCTCCATTACTAGATATGTTAGTGAATTATGGTGATTTTCTAGTTTGAACGTTGATTTTTTTTTTTTTTGCCAACTTCCTTTGGAATTTCGGTACTGAGAAATACTGTCTCAGTCCCCCGTGAATGGAATTCTCTAGCTCAGAAGATTAGGGGCTGTCACACAATAACCACTTTCAAGAAAAGGCTAAACGATTTCTTACGGGCGCAGTCAAATTGAAGTTATAATAAAATTGTGATCGAGTTTAATAATTTAATTTAATTTAGGTATGACTATTATTATTATTATTATTATTATTATTATTATTATTATTATTATTATGTATATTTACTTTCAGAATGTCCATATGTGTGTGTTTCCCCATACTACCGTACTCTATTCTAAATAGCAACGTTGTTACCTCAACCCATCTCTACCTTCCACTACCTGCAGCGAGTCAACAACCTATAGTACAAGCACAGTAAACTTATTGTATAGGGTCCAAAGTCTCGAAGCCTGGTGATAACCTTTAGTAGTTGGCAACACTGAAGAGACGGTCAAATTAGCCTTTTTAGGAACTGCTCTTACGTGATCCTCACTATAGATCAAATGAAGGTATCTCGTGGTCTATTTTAACTATCCTGTGGCTTTACCCTTTACCAGTCGAACAGAATACCTACCCATCAATCACATTTCACATACCACAGAATGGAAGATCTAATTTATGAGTAATAATGACAGAGTTTAATATCATATATAAATACATATGAGCATTAGAGACTTCAATGCGTATTGAACGTTAAATGAAAAGTATTAATTAATTTTCAACTAAACAACATTAACCAGGAGACAGCTATAATATATTGCGTGTTTGCTTTGTTGTCAGGCTAAATTAACTCTCCATTGACAACGATTCGTTGCTAGAATTCAAAATAATTTACTTTTGATTACATTTATGTGGAAATGTGTCCTCTGGGCAGGTGCTGATATTTTGTTCTGCTAGTCTGGATGGAATAATGATGTTAAGGGTATATTTACGTGAACGACCACAAATATTATCAGAAAATGCAGGCTCTAAATTTCTAAATTTTATAAGAAAATGAACTCATAATTGGACAAAAATCACAATGTACCGCAACAAGACTTATTAGAACTTAGATATTTGATAAAAGTATGAAATATAAAAAAGGTTACTAATAATATTTTTCAAAACAGTTTTATCAAAGTATGAAAAAAAAATTGCAGTTACATCATTTGGTAACCATAACATTGTTACGGTCTCTCCGACATCTTTAATATTTTTCCTGCATGTAATAAACACATGTTGCTGAAAAGTAGACTACTCTCAGATATGCAGAGTTGTATATTTTAATACAATTAATTTTTTATTTGTCCTATATAAAATTTACATATTGTTTTGTGATCTAATTTTTATATTTCCAAAGAAATGGGCATTATTGTAGTCTACCTTTTGCATAAATTCATGTTAAATCAGTGTACAAAATTTCAGAATTCTATCTCTAATGGTTGTGGAGTTATGAAATAATATATGTTAAAATTTTCAAATTTTGGAAAATTTAATTTAAAGTAAAAAGTGAAATCTGAAAAATATTATTAGTAACCTTTTTTATACTTTTATCAGATATTTAAGTTCTAATAAGTCTTGTTGTGGTACCTTGTAATTTTTGTCCAATTGTGAGTTCATTTCCTTATAAAATTTTAGAATTTAGAGCCTGCATTTTCTGATAATATTTGTGGTCGTTCATGTACATATACCCTTAAGCCAGGATTCATAATAATGTGCGAGTATGTACGAATAAATCTATGAGTCGAAGGTTCGGCACCAACATATCTTTAACCATACATTTGTCGAAATCAAGATTTCATCGTAGGTAAACACAAATATAGTGAACAAGCTGTTCTGAAGATTTTTTGTTTATAAAATTGTCTCTTTCCCATTTTGACATATTTTGCTGCCTTGCGTTGGACCTTTTCTATTGAATCCATTTGGTTTTATCTGTACGGATCCCAACCTACTGCTCCATATTTCATAATTGGGCGAACAAGGGATTTATACGCTAATTCTTTTGAAGTTAAGGTAGATTTCTTCAGAATACGCATAGAGAAATGTAATGCTTTCCTGGCTTTCCTTGTGGTATTAGTGACTTGTTCCTCCAAACCCAGTTTGTTACTTAAATATACAGGGTGTTTCAAAAATACGGGGCATAATTTCAGGTATGTATTTCCCACATGTAGACAATCAAAATACAACATGTGTCCGGAAATGCTTTATTTCCGAGTTATGGCCTTCACAACATTGAAATTCACCGGAACGTTTTTCTTTCCGCAGGTCGTTGCCGTCAAAGGAGACATTAAGAGGGCACTCTGACAATTCATTCCGAGGCGAAGGTTACATTCAGTGTTGTGTAGGCGTTAGACTGTGCGACATGTATTCAAATCAAACAGACTTACGGGGCAGGCGTACACAAACTTCCTGGAAAACACCATACCTCATGTTTTAGAAGACACTCCACTGATCAATCGTCAACACATTCACTTCTTGCATGATGGCGCTCCTGCACACTTCAGTCGTACGCCTCGCCGGTACTTGGATCGAAGGTTTCCTGATCGATGGATAGGTAGAGGTGGCCCAATTGCTTGGCCCCCTCGCTCACCTGATCTGAACCCTCTCGATTTCTACTTGTGGGGCCATTTAAAATCATTGGTTTATTCGTCTCCGGTGCCTGATTTGGAATCCCTTCGGAATCGAATTGTGGCATGTTCTGAGGACTTACGCAATACTCCTGGAGTTTGGGATCGTGTTCGCAGGTCGATGAGACATGGATGTGAGGTCTGTATTCAAGCAGGAGGTGGACATTTTGAACATCTTCTGCAATGACAACGACCTGCGGAAAGAAAAACGTTCCTGTGAATTTCAATGTTGTGAAGGCCATAACTCGGAAATGAAGCATTTCCGGACCCATGTTGTAATGAACTATTTTGATTGTCTACATGTGGGAAATACATACCTCAAATTATGCCCCGTATTTTTTAAACATCCTGTATAACCTAGATATTTACAAGTATTCACTTGTGGCACCGATGTACAATTCAGCTGATATCTGAGACAAATTTCTTTATGCGTTCGACAGAAGGGTATTCACTTACTTAGAAGGATATTGACTTATACGGGTACAATGTCTGAAAACGTTTTTAATAGGAAATTCGGCTACATAAACAGCAATAATTCCTGTTCATTTGCATTTTTTCTTAAAACTAATCTTGGTAAATGTAGGCCTATATCTTTCCTCTCTTTAATGTGTTCTCTCAAGGAGACGAGATGTACCAACTACTAGTAACATAACTTTCTCATGTATTTTCACTACAATTCAGTATGATGTTCGTCAATACTTTACAAATCTTTACAATATCACGAGCTTGAAATCAGTAGCCTATGCCGAATTTGTTTACACTGTTCAGTTTCAAAACAAACTCATTCAACAATCAATCAATAACATAAAATTCAATTAATTGTCGTATGTGACTGCTTAAAAAACTTCATCTACGAGCGTCATATCAATTACAGTTCTTTTATCTTCTTTTGTTTACTGTTTCGTTGCAATGAGGTCTTCGATTTGTGATGCCGTATTGAACACAGGTGCAGTATTGGATTCTTTTTTATAAACGTTTCTCCAACAGCCAATGAATGGTTTAAGGTGCATCTAGTCTTAATTAGTTTTATATAAAGATTACTTACAATATCGGTAACAAAATAATAATAATGAAATAATTTAACGTATTTAGCTTTAACTATCTGAGAATTTGTATACATTTTACTGAAATAACGATGTCTATGCCAATTTAAACCGACTGATTCAAAATGTTGTGCTGAAACTGAAGAGACATATAAAAGGAGTCGAAATATACAGTAGTATTTTTAATAGGAACCTGTAGTGTCCAAAGGAATCCTCATTCAAAGCCATAGGCCTAATGTCAAGTTCTACATAGTGGATGTAATCATACTTTGCACTTTACCTCTTGCCAGCACGTTCGAATGTGGATATTTACAGCTTTTCCAACAAGTTGTTCCACAGGTGTTAACGTGTCCCTCATCGTGCGTCAGCGGATGAGATTGCATCAGGACGGAGCACCGGCATATCTTGTTACACGAATTTTCTAAATATCGAATAATCCTGGACGTTGGATCGGAAGAGGAGTTCCGATAAAATGGCCAGCCCGCTCCCCTGATTTGATATATCTTGATTACTTTTTAGGGGGCATATCTAATGTCTCTTTTATGAGATACCGGTGAAAACCTAGGATACGTTTGTCCAGGATACTTGCAGGATTGGATGTGGTTCGAAAGGTGTCTGGGGTATTTGGAAGAGTGATTTCAACTACACCATATCATTATAGTGTCGAGATCGTGTAGACATTAGGCTCTACTCTCATGCTAGGAGATACTCTTACCAACATTAAATAAGTTCATGTAATCTTTGTCTATTCAGTGTTTTGCATAAATTACTATGACCAGTCCATCATGGAGTTTCTGACGTTCACAGACTTGTACTGACTCGCAATTACTTCCTTGACCATGATTTCCTATTGTAAAGTTTTTATATTTCAACCCCTTTGTCAGCTTCTTCAGTTTGAGCACAACGTTTTTGATCACCCTGTATAGGTATTCATTTGTGCAGAGTGATGTAAAGTATTCTTTGTAACAAAATGAACATTTCCAAACAGCTAAAATTTTACAACATTGATGACAGTCTCAATGCTGACCTATTTATTTATGTATTTATTTATTTATGTATCTGTCTATCTATCTGTCTGTCTGTCTGTCTGTCTCTCTATCTATCTATCTATCTATCTATCTATCTATCTATCTATCTATCTATCTATCTATCTATCTATCTATCTATCTATCTATCTATCTATCTATCTATCTATCTATCTATCTATCTATCTATCTATCTATCTATCTATCTATCTATCTATCTATCTATCTATCTATCTATCTATCTATCTATCTATCTATCTATCTATCTATCTATCTATCTATCTATCTATCTATCTATCTATCTATCTATCTATCTATCTATCTATCTATCTATCTATCTATCTATCTATCTATCTATCTATCTATCTATCTATCTATCTATCTATCTATCTATCTATCTATCTATCTATTCTGGTGCAGTTAAGGCCATCAGGCCTTCTCTTCCACAACACCAGGAATACAACTACAATAATAGAAATAAACAGAGAAAAAAATACACTGGTAAAATTCATGTTCTGGAAATAATAACTTAATTAAGTAGTAAAATATCGCTGCAATCGAAAAGTATTGGGAATAAATTTGAATAAGGAACAAGAAAAAATGTTTCCTTCCCAGGCAGGTTTCGAACCACGAAAGCCTTAGTTACCAGTCTATCGTGCTCTGGAGTAAACAAGGCTCTGAAATCAGCTACAAGGGTCGGTCCGGTTATTTTATGCTCGACCATGCCGAAATGTAGTAATTATACACCTGGTAGCAGTCCTTTAATGGATGTCATTAAAGTACACCTACTCATTAAAGTACAGGTGTTCAGCCAATGAGAAGTCAGCTTTGTACCGTTATAAAACCGCAATCGATTATTCTCGGATATGCAATCGAAAGAGAATTAGCGAAAAGTCACGGAGGCTGGAAATCCAATACTGTCGCAGATGGTTATGTTCTGTTACTATAATAATTAGCGTTAATTGTAAATAATATTCAAATAAATTCAATTTGTCATCTCGTTTTTCAATATCGAATTCAATAATCAAGGTTATATCAAGTTTAACGGGATTTCATCAAGGTCACTGACATTATTGTTCCTCGGAAAAAATCAATACTTTCGCGTCTGCGCACATCTCACAATACACGACCTAGACCAAGGTCACTTCCGATCTTGTCAGATACAAATAAAATGTAGGCCTATACATCTGAATAATTTCAAGTTAGAAATATGGTCGAGCATAAAAAGTCGTATTCGCCTATAATGGTAATTAAGAAGCTCGTATGAAAATTATGAAACGAGCTTGCGCTCGTTTCATAAACATCCCTACTCGCTTCTTAATTACTATCATAATTGGCTCGTTGCATAATGTACTATTTTGCCACTACTGTATACTACGAATGAATTCAGGGATACCATTATCTCACTAAAACTATTAATCGAAGGAAAGCGGAGTGTGGTAGGTACCTTTAAGAACCATATTAATTTTCTTGAAGTCGGTTCCCGCACTTTTTATATCGAATTTATGGTGAAGAAAGTAGCTGTATAGCAGGTTTTCTGCAAGTACCTATATCTCTGCGATTTTCGTTTTATTGTGCTCCATCTTATCGACTTTGAATGGGGTCTCAAGTTTGAGAAGAACGTAACATAAATTATTATACAGGGACATCATTTTATTTTTACTTCAATTTTTATTGTACCTGAGTTTTTGAATGTACTTCACTCCCACCCCTTCTACTAATGAAGTTAAACCGTCCTCCACACAGATCCATGACCGCATATACAGTCATAGTAGCCTTACGGTCACAGTAAACAGTACGTTCCAAAAATATGTTCGCGTTTTCCAGTGACGAAAGAGCTTTCAATATTTAATCATTTTCGGACAGGTACTGTCGTCCATTTGCCTACTACGTATCCCGGTTTCCCCCACCAGCTTTTATTCGCCAGCTAGTGGCTGGGCTGTCTTAGCTCTTTTCTGAAAACATTAATTTTTGTTAGGAATTGGACGTCTACGTAATATTATACAACTATTTAAAATAATTAAAATGAAAGGGGCTCGTTTTGTAATTAACTGCCACGTGATTTCCCCCCTTTCTACGACCCTACGACTTGGACGGACAGTAGATAGTATGTCTGAGTAATTTTATCTTTTCGGATCGGGCAGAAGTGAAGATTGAATTTACAATAATTACGTAAGGTACTCTTTTATAAAGTAGGTACAGAATTGTTTCAACATGAGTTACTAGTACGAAGGACGAAACTGGTACTTAAAATTAGGTACAATAGTCTATGTGATAATATGCACAAAAGAACTGAAGTCTGTATCGAAATAAACGTCCACCATTTTCAAAAATGCGTTTAAATATCCATATTATGATTATTTTTCAATTTAACTTCATTCTCTATATTGTACGCTAATGTGCTGTAGACAGTATAATATACACTGCATAATGAATACCTCCGCATGGAAAGCTCAGTTCTTGAGTAAAAACACTCATTGTTAATACAGTACTGTATTTTGATTAAACAAAAACCTAATGAAAATGATCAAACTCAAAAGCGCGATATTTCCTAGTTTACGTAAATGAATGAACTACCTTTCTTCCCTCCTATACCTAGTAAAGTGATTTGTTTACGCCAGTATCATCGAACTCCAGTCGTGGAAGGGGGCAGCAAACGGCGTTGATCCAGAGATATAGGCAAGTTAATATTAAAAATGTTAGTAAAAATAAAATGATGTCCCTGTATTTGCAATTACAGTCCATACAATTCCATACTTAAAATCGACTCCCGATATCCGTGTGATACAGCAGCGTATTGTACAGGCTGTGGCGGTGTGCGTCCAGAGATAGATAGAGTTTGGAATTGGAATGATAACTGGGCGGGCTTCCAGAGCGAGAGTTCGATTCACTTGTGTTTTGGATGCCCTCTGTGACACGGGAACAAACCAAGCAGAAACTCGTGATAACACTGCACACTCTATTGCTATCGTGTATGTGTGAGAGCATGCAGAAATTCTGTCTCCCTGGATCACCATAGGGATGGCCAAACAGTTGACACGTAATCGCATTGTATTTATTTGAGTTATCTTCAAACAAATTAGTAATTAAATAAACAGTAAATATGCTTATGATCAGATATATTAATTATATAGGCTACCAAGAGCTGCATATTGTAAAATGACCTGGAAGAAACAAAGAGGTTAGCTTTGCTTATTGACCAGGATGGATTGTTTTGCATGACTTCATGCTCGGGGCTTCAACCAGGGTCTGTATAATAGGCCAGGAAGAGGCCATAGGTTATCTCGTACAGACAATGACCATGTTCATAATAGCGTTGATAATGTGCGTTGAATGGGAAATGGGCATTCCCTGGAAGTAGTACTTTGACCTCAATTATTTTAGAAGTTACTCTCAATTCTTCTAAAACAACATGACTTAGAAATGCAGTGAGCAGTCAAATAATCGTGGATATTTTTACGTGTAACTTCTATTTGTATATTCGACTTTGGTCCAGTTGTACGAACACGGAATAAAGTCCTGTTTTTTTTTTTATTTTAGTAGGTTATTTTACGACGCTTTATCAATATCTTAGGTTATTTAGCGTCTGAATGAGATGAAGGTGATAATGCCGGTGAAATGAGTCCGGGGTCCAGCACCGAAAGTTACCCAGCATTTGCTCATATTGGGTTGAGGAAAAACCCCGGAAAAAACCTCAACCAGGTAACTTGCCCCGTTGCCCCGGCCGGGAATCGAACCCGAGCCACCTGGTTTCGCGACCAGACGCGCTGACCGTTACTCCAAAGGTGTGGACTAAAGTCCTGTTAAAATTAAATCCGTGGTTATACGAGAAAAGTGTTGTACGAACTTGGAATAGTGCATTATTCGGAGTATAACTTCAGAATAAGCTATTCCATGCTTCCAGTAGTTGTTAAATTTATATCTAGAGAATAAAATATAAAATGGCAGCAGCATTAGACATGAATCTCTGATAGTGATGATGAATTACGTATAATGTATTTTTGAGAGTGCGAAAACAAATAAAATAAGGCACAGGCTTTATCTATTAAACGAGTGTAACAATGAAGAATTTCTGGCAAGATTCAGTCTAAAAATTGACACTGCTTAAAGCGTACTGGGATTGATTAATGATTATTGGAACATATACAGTGTCTATCATCCTTATTCGTACATATCTAATTTAAACTAATAAGACAACATTATGTACAACATAATTATACTCATATACTAATAGTAGTGTACCATGCTTTAAAACCATTTCTTAGAACGTTAATTTACAACCAGTTTTTATTTTAAGCCCTAATTAACAAAAATATTAATAAACACATTATTTTGAAAGTAAAACTGTATAATAATAATAATAATAATAATAATAATAATAATAATAATAATAATAATAATGATTTATTTAACCTGGCAGATTTAAGGCCATACGGCCTTCTCTAACACTCAACCAGGAGTAAAGACTGCGTTACAAAAACACTACAAATTTACAAATTACGCTACAATTTTACACACAAAATTTAATAAGATAATAATAATAATAAAAAATAAACAATAAATAAGAAGAAATCGGACATAATATATAACATGCAGAAAGAAAGAAAAAGCATAATAATATGTGAACAACAGGTCAAAATAAATGAGGCATACAAAAAAAAGACAATTATTCATAATAATAATAATAATAATAATAATAATAATAATAAAATAAGAATAGTAATAATGATGATGATGATAATAATAATAATAATAATAATAATAATAATAATAATAGTAATATTAGTAATAAAATAGTGCAGTACAAAGTATACAGTGAATACAATATTTCTAAGTACACACAATAAGGAAAATTAAGATTATATATAGCTCAACTTATCACATTAGAGATATAACATTATCGGAAAATATGAAAACAAAAATATAAGATAAGTTGAGTATCATTAGAACATAAAAAAAAAAATGTGAAAACGTGGAAACATGCAATACGACACTTGTCATAATAGTAAGTTAGTTTGGCAACTCGTCATAAGATAATTTTCTAACTTGGATTTGAAAGAATTCAATGTTCGGCAGCCCTTGACTTCAGGCGGCAGAGAGTTCCAGTGACGAGAGGTAGCAACAGTGAAGGATGAGGAATACAGAGACGATGCGTGAAGTGGAATTTCTAGCGTGTTATCGCGTTGTGATCGAGTATTAATATTATGATAGCGAGAGAGAGTATGAAATCGAGCGAATAAATAATAGGGGGATGAAGAGTGCATAATTCGATATAAGAGAGAAAGTGAGTGCAGATTTCTCCTCTCATGTAACCTAAGCCATGATAACTTCTTGAAAGAAGGTGAGATATGATCATAGTATCGAACATTACAAATGAAGCGGACGCACGCGTTATGAACACGCTGTAGTTTCTGAGCGGAATCAATCCTGAGATCACTGAACAAAACGTCGCAATAATCGAAGTGAGGTAGAATGAGTGTCTGTACCAGCGTCTGTTTTAATTTAGATGGATAATGATACAATCTTTTTAGTGAATGGAGAATAGAGAATGCCTTCTTACATGTATATTTAATATGCGTATCCCAATTGAGATTAGATTCGAAATGTACTCCGAGATTTTTGACGGTAGAGCTAAACGGGATGATTGTTTTATTCAGTTTCACAGGCGGAATATTCAGGTCGTTGACTTCAGGAATTAATCTACGGTTCGTATGTCATTTATATTCGTACACTTGAGTAAAATTTTGACTTATTCGGGGTGCCGTGCCTTAACGGTAACAGCGAGTGTGCATTGCCGCGTGCTCTAGGGTTTGTTTTGCTTCAGCAGTCAGTTCTGTTCAAAATGGGCAGTCGAAGGAACTCCGTGCCCAGCTGAAGAAGACGACAGTTAGACTGGCTCTTAAAGGTTATTCTTTACGGAAAATAGGCAATATAGTAAACAAAAATCATTCCACGATACAATACGTGGTTAATAAATTCAAATACCGTGGATTTACTGCAAATCAGAAGAGAAAACCAAAAGAAAAAATACTAAATGAGAGGGAAAAAAGGTTTAAAATAAGACAGATAAAATCAAATCCACGGTTAAGTGTGCCGAAACCACGTTCTCTCATGATAAAAACCACAAGGAAGACTGTTAGTGTAACAACGGTGCGACGTGTCCTATATAAATATGGATTTCATGGTAGAAGGATAGAAAAAGGCTCTTTGTAAGTAGAAAAAATCGAGCTTTAAGAATTAAATTTCCTGAAGTTCACGTAAATTAGGAGCAAGAATTTTGGGACAGTGATGAGACCAAGATTAATCTTTTCGGATCCGATGGTGCCCATAGAGTGAGGAAAAAGAAGAATGAGGCCGATAAAGTGGATAACAATCTTCCCACTGTGAAACATGGAGGTGGCGTCATAATGATTTGGTGCTATAAGTCCTCGAAAGGCGTGAGTAACATGGACTTAATTGATGCAATTATGGACAATGTAGTCTATAACAACATCTTGAAACATAATGTCAAGGAAAGTGCAATAAAATGGATTTGCCGTCTGTCTACATTTTCCAACAAGACAACGACAGCAAACATACGGCCGAAATGAACAAACACTGGTTGATATGGAACGTCCCGAAACAACTCCATACTCCTCCTCAATCATCCGATCTGAATCACATCGAGCATTTGTGGTCCAGACTTAAGGAAAATGTACATAAAAATACAATTTCGTCCAAAGAACACCTCAAAACTGTTGTGCTGGAAGAATGGCGAAATTTCACTCCGCAATAATTTAAAACGTTGGTAAATTCCATGCAGAGAAGGTGTCAGGCAGTGATCAAAGCCAGAGGATATGCAACTAGGTATTAGAACGTAATTGTTTATGTTATTTATGTATAGTTATTTAATTTTTTACTAACTGTACGAATACAAATGACAAGTAGAGAAATTATATATTTTGTTAAATTTCGTTTATTTACGTGTTTATGGTATATATGGAATTTACTTTTTGTTTTATTTGTATTCATAATGCTACTGAACAGAATTTTCAAAGAGAAATGTAATACCTTCATTTCATGTGTCTTTCATCACCAAAGTTGTTACATATTTTCACCTGTACGAATAAGATTGATAGACACTGTAACACACAGGTAAAAATAGTTCACAATTTCATCATTATAAAGAAATTATAATTTTTTAAATAATTAAAATTAAATGTAAGCAAATTCATAGCACAATATTATATCAGTATTATGTTTTGCATTATTATAACCTAGCTATAGACTCCCATACTCTTGTCTTTTATTTAAAAGTTACGGAATCAGTTTTTGCTTTCTAGCACGTTCTTATAGTCAGTCACTATCACAACTAGCTTAAGTGTAATCCTCTATCTAATAATTTTGACTTCTAATTTATTTTGATCTACTCATTTCTTTATAACAAAATCTGTACACAAAATAATATGATGTTCAGAAAATAAATTTCAACAATTACTGGTATTCTGAATGTACTTTATAAACAAAACACCATCTAAAATATTGCCAACCGCTGTTCCAATTCGGCCAACTATGGAATAGATAACCTTGGAATAAACTAACGTCATACAACACGATACTCCATTTATTCTATAGTTAGGCTATTCCATGAATAGCTGTTCCAAGATTTATTCTGTGATCATACAACTGGGCCTTACACTAATAGAAAAAAATGAAAGGATTTTATAGATCTGAAATTCGACTTCTGTTGCCACGGAAATGTTTGTCATACACGATACCACTAAGATTTATTGCAAATCTTCCGTCCTCAAGTGAGGTTGACCACTGGGATCCGGAATTAACAAACATAAAAAATAAAGGGAAATTAAACGAGCAAAATAATGATTCGATTTGTACATCAAAACAAAAATTTACGTGTTAACATATAGATGATAGTGTAGAATTTGAAGAGAGGCCTTCAGAATTTCCATTACAATTTTCTGATCCTCATAAAAGGGAATTTTAAAGGATTTAAGGATATTACATGTAAATTTTGGTAAACAACCCCTCGCTCCAAATAGTAAGCATGCGACATCCCAATTGTAAAGCGAAATGCCATATTTTTCACTGAGGTATGGAAGACAAGGTACATATTTAGCTCGCTTGTCATCATTTATCTGCAGTGCTTGATTTGTGTCTCGTTCAAAGCAAATCGTAGGGTCTAAGACCATCGCTTTCTGGGTTCTTCTATTGATGGCAATTATATCGACTCTTCTATGAGAATCATCTTCAGACACACAATGAATCTCATGTACTTCCCAACCTCTGTTTCTTAGCAGGTTGACAATTGCTGTACGGGCACGATGGTGTCTGTTGTTACGCAGTAGCTCTCCCTTCTTCTCTCTCTCTCTCTCTCTTACAATGTGAATTAGTCCATTCCTATCCACAAGGAAAGTTCGCAAATAGAGAGTGAGTTTTAAGTCCACCGACAAACTTCAGGGGGTGATTCCTGACTGCATTTCCGGACACAAGGTGATATGAACTTTTGTGCTCCATTTTCAGTCAGACTTAAATCTCACCCTGTATACGTAACTATACATAACCCACTTGTTAAAGATCATTACAATCCATTGGGAAGTTGCAATATATTAATTTGAATTTATTGAAATAACAAATTAGGCTAAATATACTTTAAAATAGCCTATATAGTTTGTACCCAAAAGAGCAAATGCTGCTGCTTCTGGCAGTTAACGTGTTAATTCTTTCAATCATTTATTATCATAATGCAGTACTGCATAATAGTCGTTAAAAGTTAATTGAAGAATATATCTGGACGACCTGGTTGACAAGTTGGTATAGCGCTGGCCTTCTATGCCCACGGTTGCGGGTTCGATCCCGGGCCAGATCGATGGCATTTAAGTGTGCTTAAATGCGACAGGCTTATGTCAGTAGATTTACTGGCATGTAAAAGAACTCCTGCGGGACAAAATTCCGGCACATCCGGCGACGCTGATATAACCTCTGCAGTTGCGAGCGTCGTTAAATAAAACATAACATGTAACAATATTGCTGGAGAATCTTTTAAGCGTAGTGTAAATATTCGTAATTTAAATATGTATTGTATAGATTTAGGCTGGTTGAGTGGAAGAGAAGGCCAGCGAAAATAAAACAAATAAAACATTATATTATTATTATTATTATTGTTATTATTATTATTATTATTATTATTATTATTATTATTATTATTATTATTATTATTCTCTTAAATTGATTGAGTATATTGGGTATTAAATCAGTGGTTTTCCTAAAGTACGATAATGTTTCATATAAAACAATTTTTTTTCTAGGAAGGGGAACCAAAGCGAACAATATTTTATTGAAATGGTTTGTCTGAAATATCTCAAAGAATAACTCCCTGAAATTAATGATATTACTTACGATTCTTACTGTATATAGGCGTACAATGAGCGTTAGGGAGACCACTCACACGAAAGGAATTAAGAAAAATACTGGAAATGAAATGAAGCTTATAAAATACTATACAATATTATGGCTGAGCTAATAAAACTTTCCTGCATTTTAATATTAAATATATACCCTTATATTTTTAATATTAAAATACCCTTATCTTAGATCGGCCCCGAGGTTCGCTCAGCCTCCTATAAAATTGAGTACCGGGTGTTTCCCGGGGGTAAAAGGCGGTCAGAGCGTGGTGCCGACCACATCACCTCATTCTAGTGCCGAGGTCATGGATAGCATGGGGCTCTACCTCCATGCCCCTCAAGTGGCTTCATGGCATGTGACGGGGATACCTTTTTTATATACCGTTATCTTTTATTTATTTATTTATTTATTTATTATTTTGCTAATAATTGTAACATAAAATATAATATATACAGAAAAACTTTAGCTCGCCCCTGAAAGAGTATGCTACTAATGCTATAAAATCTCCAAAAAAAGATGTAATTATCAAGAATTCGCGTTGAATTATAAATATTCTAGTAATTATGTATCATTGCTGATTGGAAGAAGAATGATTTTATGTTTTCACTTAGCACTTGTTTTGAAAATTTCGGATTTCAACTAAATTTACTCCCAAAATACGAACCATATCTTGTGCTAAAATCGCATAACTAAGATAGAAAACAGACTATCTTTTGTAATTTTCGGAGTGTCTTTGATAATACTGTTTAACAGTAACAAAAACTCGTAGGCCTTCCAGAATTTATAAATGATTATTTTACGTGGAACTCGTTGGGTCATTTTTTGCAGTACGTGAAGTCAATAATAAATATTTACTGAAACTATCATTAATTAAGTTACTCGTAACATAATTAAATATAATGTTTAACAATGTGTTTCATCATGGCAAACAAGTTGCGATTTTCCAATACAGCATGTTGTGGTATGCGCTGAATTACAACGTTGAGAGCATCAGAGAGTTTTACCAATTCCAGAATAACGGGGAATATTTATTAAACAGCTTGCAGAACTTTCCAATATTACGGGAAATATCTATACTCTACTCAGCTTCATGTACGTTATGATATAATAGTAGTAATAATAATAATAATAATAATAATAATAATAATAATAATAATAATAATAATAATAATAATAATAAAAGAATAATAATAAATAGAGAAAATGTTAGATTTTTACAACTTTATTTGCGAAACAAAAGTTCGGTTACTATATTCTTACTAGAGATCTATGTCTTGTTCAAGTTATAATTAGGCCTATTGGTCAATGTAATTCGAAGCGTAGGACGTGGTATGTATTTTTTTTTTATTTGGCTGCGTGTTAAGGAGAGACGTAGTCTCAAGTACACTGTTATATCATATTTTATGACTGATCCCATAATGTTTTAGCTATCAATCTAAATTTAGTACATGACTGACTCTATTATAATATTTCATTACCATAACTTACCATGTCAGGAAGCTAATTACGAACTCACCTAACCTAACTTCACATCACGAAATATAAGGAACATTAGATATGTTCTGAAATGTTTTACACTACATTTGCTCTACATTATATGTAACAAATCCCTGTGCTGGGTAACTTTCGGTACTGGACCCCGGACTCATTTCACCGGCATTATCACCTTCATCTCATTCAGACGCTAAATAGCCTTAGATGTTGATAAAGCGTCGTAAAATAACCTACTAAAAAAACAAATCCCTGTAGACAGAACTTTAAAACTTCAATTGTTATTTTAATAAATTTTACCCCACATCCAGGGATTCTGCCAGCATGGAACTCTCATCCGGAATACTAGACACCATGCAAGACGAGAATTCATTGCTAAAAGTCCTTCCTTCTACGAAGTTCACCAAAAAGTCCACTGCCTTGCAAAAGATGGAAGTTCTCGGCGAGTTGACATCATTGTCATTGATAGAGGAAATGACAGAACACGATCCCACCGTGCGCTTTGAAACTGCAGTTGAACAACCTGTAGCAGTACATGAAGAAAAGAAGACCATCTATGACCCTACACTTGAATACTTTAGGGATTATTATTATAATATACAAGAACAGATTTTGAAAATTATTGCTGTAGACGTAATGAAATATTCTGTTCAGATTTTACGTAATCACCTGTACACCTAAATTTCTTGATATTCTATCTGATTACCAATAATTATTGAATAAACGTACTGTACTTTCCCAAGGGTAGCTTCCATTTGAAAATAACAATCATTACACAATTGTTTATTTTTATTTGTTTAGTATGCTCTGTCTTTTGGCAACCCTTACTGAAGGGCAGCTACCCTTGTGGGATTTATATATATATATATATATATATATATATATATATATATATATATATATATATATATATATATATATATATATATATATATATATATATATATATATATAATTGCTTTGCCAAAGTAACGTTCTTTAAATATTAAACTAAAAACGCATTTTCTGCAGGAAAATTTGCGTTATGCAATAATAAAGGAGTTTGCAAAATTTCATTACTTTATCTCAAATGGTTTCTGAGAAAATGTTCTTTCTTTATTGAACATTGGATACTGCGGATAACAAGTCGTAAAGTTTGAATATGCATGCCATATAAAATTAATTTTGTGCGAGATCGTGCGTATTTGCTTGTTTTCCGCACAGAACCAATACGCGGTAAGTGTGAAATACCACATTCAGTATTCCCAACGTAACACACATAACAATTTCCCTCTTCTTACCGCTTAAGCGCGACATTCATTTTACTGCTTTAGGCTTTTAACATATTATTTTTAGAGACGTTTAACATAGTAATAATTATAAATTGGAAACTTACCACTGCAATTTCACCTAAATTGCAATGTTAATTATTGTTTTTAAATATTTGCAAAAATTAAGTAAAGTCTACTACTCCACGAAACTTATTGCATTCCTGATATAAGTAACATTAAGGAAGCCGTGAAAAAATCAACAAGATTTCAGATGCCGATGTTATAACTGCAATATGTTATATAAATAATATTGTTAAAATATTAAAATGAAAAATAAATCATTACATAACCTTACCGTTTGTTTTAAGTTCGCATTTATAGACTGGGGGAAAAAAAAGACAGACGTATATCACGGCCTGCTGGAGTATAGTAAACACAGAAAACATTGTATAGCAACAATGTTGAAGATAGATATTTTGGTTTTCCGAAGTTGCCGTCATTAAACAGAAACCAACATGGAGATTTCATTGCAACTAATTAGAAATTCGTCTTTCAGGTATGTAACAAACGATCTTCGCACAAAATAATGTACGATACACGAGCGGTATGTTTGTTTTCATGTTCTCGGAAATTAAAAAAGCTCAACTACGTTTCGCTTTTTCAATCTTTTCCTCGAACATGAAAACGTCAACATACCGCTCTTGTAATGCATATTACTATTTTGTACCTCTTGTGACCCACAAGAACAACAGTAGGCACTGTTTATAGCACACGAAAAAATTGGTAAACAAATTAATCTAAATCCTGAAGAAGCTAAAACTAGCACACATTTAACAAGCCATGAGTCTTTAAATTTAGAACCAATTTAGACTAACATTTGGAGAGATTCCCAACACTATGTAATATGGGCGCTTATTGTTTTGTCGTATACAGAAGTGGAAGCCATGTCATTATTTTTGGAAACAAAATAAAAATGTATTAATCTCATTCGATATCATCTGTGCAAGTATCATTTGTATAACATAATCCAGTAAATTCATATTGCATATTTGTGCACCCCTGATTGGTACCATCGGTATAAGAGAGAGAGAAGGGATGAATACAGAACTGTAATATAGATAAAAACAGAGGGGCAACGATAAGAAATCACAAATCGTGGCATCGAGATTGTGTTGAGCATTATCACATGAAAGTCGATTATTCAGGCAACATTCCACTCCGCTCCAATTCTCTTTTTCCCCACCTCGCCTAGATTTAACCGCCGATATATTTTTATAATCTCTTCCTACATTCCCTCCTTCATTGTAATTAAATTTTCATACAGATGTATTTTACTATTAATATGTAACATTAAAGATAGAAATAAGAGCTGATGTTAAAGAAGATTAATTTTGTGCCGGAAACCTTTATTCCTGCGAGAACATCATATTCGTTTAAAATATAATTGGAAAATAAGTATTTTTTTTTTTACCATTGCGTTCCAATACCAGTCTATAAAGGTTAGTATATATGTACTTCTTATCTTTTTGTACCGTCTTACAAGCTAGTGCTGTGTAGTGCAGCGTATGCAGCTCATAAATTAAGTTACTACTTCATCTTACAGGTTTATCTCATCATCATCATCATCATCCTTCACGAATTAGACCTCTGTAGACCTGTTTCGGCCCCATCTAGCAGTCTTCTTAAAGGTCTTCCTGGTCGACGATGTCCTCTATGATTATACTGCATCATAATTTTTGGGATTCTTGAATTTTCCATTCTTCTTACATGATCTAGCCAATTGAATTTGTATCTGCTGATTTTTTCTTCTACTGACTCTACTTCTAATTGTTCTAAAATTTCTTCATTCCTTTTTCGGTCTAAAAGAGTATATCCTGCTGTCCTCCTGAAAAATTTCATTTCCGTTGCTTTGATTCTGTTTATCTAAATTTAAATAAACATTTACTAGTCGTTAAAACTTAACTGAAGAATATTGCTGGAGAATCTTTTAAGTGTAGTGTAAATATTCGTAATTTAAATATGTATTGTATTGATTAAGGCTGTTTGAGTGGAAGAGAAGGCCTTATGGCCTTACCAAATTGCAGTTTATGTTCGTTTTCTTCTGATAAACTCAGTTAAGACATTTATTAGCAGAACAACTCAATGCTCTTAGCTAGGTTACAAAAGAAATGTCACCATTCTCAATATACGAGTATATACAAGATGAACTGTAAGAATGCCATTAATTTCATGGTTTATTCTTTGAGATATTTCAAACAAAAAAGTTTAATGCGATTTCGCTCGTTTTTGCTTCCTTTTCGAGAAAAAAATTGTTTTATATGAAATATTTCGTAGCGCGTTTGGGGAATGTCATTGATTTAATCCCCAATATGCTCAGTCAATTTAAGAGAGCAGTGTATTATGATAATAAATAATTGAAAGAATTTTAGTTTTGTCTTTTTTATGTATAGAAATTTGATGCAAACAAATGTTACTTACTTACTTACTTACTTACTTACTTACAAATGGCTTTTAAGGAACCCGAAGGTTCATTGCCGCCCTCACATAAGCCCGCCATCGGTCCCTATCCTGTGCAAGATTAATCCAGTCTCTATCATCATACCCCACCTCCCTCAAATCCATTTTAATATTATCCTCCCATCTACGTCTCGGCCTCCCTAAAGGTCTTTTTCCCTCTGGTCTCCCAACTAACACTCTATATGCATTTCTGGATTCGCCCATACGTGCTACATGCCCTGCCCATCTCAAAGGTCTGGATTTAATGTTCCTAATTATGTCAGGTGAAGAATACAATGCGTGCAGTTCAGTGTTGTGTAACTTTCTCCATTCTCCTGTAACTTCATCCCGCTTAGCCCCAAATATTTTCCTTAGCACCTTATTCTCAAACATCCTGAACCTATGTTCCTCTCTCAGAGTAAGAGTCCAAGTTTCACAACCATACAGAAGAACCGGTAATATAACTGTTTTATAAATTCTAACTTTCAGATTTTTGGACAGCAGACTGGATGATAAGAGCTTCTCAACCGAATAATAACACGCATTTCCCATATTTATTCTGCGTTTAATTTCCTCCCGAGTGTCATTTATATTTGTTACTGTTGCTCCAAGATATTTGAATTTTTCCACCTCTTCGAAGGATAAATCTCCAATTTTTATATTTCCATTTCGTACAATATTCTGGTCACGAGACATAATCATATACTTTGTCTTTTCGGGATTTACTTCCAAACCGATCGCTCTACTTGCTTCAAGTAAAATTTCCGTGTTTTCCCTAATCGTTTGTGTATTTTCTCCTAACATATTCACGTCATCCGCATAGACAAGAAGCTCATGTAACCCGTTCAATTCCAAACCCTGCCTGTTATCCTGAACTTTCCTAATGGCATATTCTAGAGCGAAGTTAAAAGTAAAGGTGATAGTGCATCTCCCTGCTTTAGCCCGCAGTGAATTGGAAAAGCATCAGATAGAAACTGACCTATACGGACTCTGTTGTATGTTTCACTGAGACACATTTTAATTAATCGAACTAGTTTCTTGGGAATACCAAATTCAATAAGAATATCATATAATACTTCCCTCTTAACCGAGTCATAAGCCTTTTTGAAATCTATGAATAACTGATGCACTGTACCCTTATACTCCCATTTTTTCTCCATTATCTGTCGAATACAAAAAATCTGATCAATAGTCGATCTGTTACGCCGAAAACCGCACTGATGATCCCCAATAATTTCATCTACGTGCGGAGTTAATCTTCTCAAAAGAATATTGGACAAAATTTTGTAAAACAAATGTTACATTGTAAAATTCCTCTTCAAAAGGAAAAGTTATATTTGTTCGGATCAAATGTTTGCACATTTGGAGTACTAATGACAGACCAAGGGAATGGCGACCACCTCTAAATGTTTTTTTTTCTTGGTTGGGTTTATACCCAACCCTTTTATGAATAAAACTGTGTTATTTTTATATAAACTCACTTCTTAACAAATTTATAGGACTCTCAAATATTTCGCTACTCTGAAACATTGATTCAGTGCTCTCCGGCTAAAGAAATGGCCGTTAAATGTAGCATTTGTCTCTTTTTGTTAGTCTTTTCATGTGTGCTTTATCCATTTGTTTTTATTTTAAATCCTTTTAAGGGAGCTGTTAAGAAACATATGTCGAATACTGTCCTGAAACTGCGCACAGAATGAGATCGGGGACACACAGCCGTGTGTTTTAAGTGAATACGCCCGTCTTAAATCGACACATATAGTCTAGACGAGATCTATTTTTTGACACCAAAACCAGGGCTCTAGTAGATCGGAATTGCGAGATATAGGCCTTCTGCTCTGAAATTTCGTGCTCGCCAAAATGCCCGTCAGTCGTCGTCAGCCCCCACCAAGTTCATGCTTGTAACGTAGTAGTATACACGACCGAAGGAGACCACATTTATTTCAGTCGTGTTATTAGTCAAGAAGTTATGATGTCGGAATGGATTACAAAACTAACGTTTAGGCCTAATTAATTATTATCGACAAATTGAGTGGAAAGGAAAGAAAGAAATTTCATCGATACACCGACACTGCTTAATAAAAAGCGACGAAAACCGTTGCGGCGAAAATTTTCTATCTACAGTGAAACCTCTCATTTACGGACATCGAAGGGATGTAACAGTCTGTCCGCATCTGGGAGATGTCCTTTATTGGGAGGGAGTCTCCCCGATCTAACAGAAAAATTTATAATGTACATTATGTATCCCTTCACGCTTTAAATGAAATGTATTACTGTAGTTTAATTCTAAATACAGTATACTACAGTAAATTCTTTGCAACTTTGAACTACAGTAGATAAGACCGAAAAAGGAAAATACAGTACCGTGACATGCAATTTCATTCTAGGTCTACATTTATGCAGTACTGTAATTTACAGTTTTCAACTTAACCTTTACGTTCAGGTGCCATATCTCGCGAAACAGAACAACTGATTGAAGTGAAGAGAATAATTCCACTAACCCTATCATGTGTCGAATACAATTTCACGATTGCGGAAACCTTGGACCCATCAGACAGATTAAATTTTATGATTCTGTTTATCCACCCACTTACAGATAACAAGGGGTAGTCGGTTGGGCTATACTAGTAGCCTAGGAGACCATTATTGTCTTCGTTCATGTTAAGCAATTTATGTACAGTTCTCAAAACTAAATTTACCATTTTTGTAACATATTAGGTCTTGAAAACCAAGTTCAGTCTGCAGTCAGGAGGCAAAGCAAGCTTTAGGACTGTGAAACAGCTGTCCATGTCCGTGTCTGAGAGTGTCCGTAAACGAGAGTTAAATTTATCATTATTTCTATGTTATTTCAGTTGGGACATAAAAATCTGTCCGTATTTGAGGAGTGTCCGTATCTTGGGGGTCTCCGTAAGGAGAGGTTTCACTGTATTTCCTTTTTTGATGACACGTTTTACTGATACTAAGGCCCGGTTGCAGAAACGCAAATCAAATCAGTCCCTGATCGCCAATTAGTTGATGTCTGATTTATTTGATTGTTCATTGCGTTGCACAAACGTGAATCTCCAATCAACTTGTCTCAATTTACTAATTGCTGATTTGAGAAAGAAATACATTTGACAACAGCGCTATTTAGCAACCATAGCCAATTTGATGCTCTTTAAAAGTCGCGAAACGAATGCATCAAGTAGGCGGTGACTAGGAAAACAAGTGAATGTTCAAGTGAATGTTTTGCTGTTTTGTTGCTTTTTGTGGAAAGGAAACAGGCGGATTCTATTTGTATATAGACTACAATATAGTGAAACAAAAATGAAGCAAACAAAAAAAAACGAAAACTACTCGGCAAATAGTTGATTTGTGGACCCCCAACAAGATAACCCAAGACCGCCTGAAAAATTCCAACAGCATAAAATCTCAGCATTATTAGAACTTGGTTCATAGGAGAAAGTGGAAGGTTTCGATTTGTCTATCTGCATATATTTGTTTCAATTTTTGAAACACGAATCCTTACTTAACCTAAATCTTTGCTCAAATTTTCTATCATTATACATAAAAACAATTCATGTCTATCACAGAAACGCCTTCTTCTTAATACTATTTTTTTCATTCTAAAATTTCTTCATCAGAAGAATCCATTATGTGGAAAACAATATTGTTACGCTATAACTATTTACTATATACATTACAGTAACTGCATTATAAACAGAACAACATAAATAGCCTACTTGATCGATGATCAGTGACTTAACCAGCAAAAATCTGTTGATCAAATCTGATGGAAGACTGATCTCCGATCAAACACTGATTGTTCTTTCTGCAACAGAAATAGAACTGATGGCCAATCAAATCCTCCTTGATTGCCAATCATATTTTGATCAGTGTTTCTGCAACCGGGCCTAAATCTTTCAGATGATGATGTTGATGATCTCTGCTTTTACCCCATTTACCAGACGTCGTTATACTCACTACGCGGTTATGTAAGAAACTTCTGTGAATGTAGTAACAGCCATGCACGAAGTGTTTGAGAGCAACGTATAATCCAAGTTGCTGTAACCACGGCTGACTGCTCGTTGCCCGATATAGCGACTGTTAGAGATGTTTCAATGCTGTGCTCTGCTTTCCTTTTGCTTTGGTTTATTTGCAAAGTATGTAAGCTTTAGAATAATGAGGCTGCAGATGATGACAGAGATCCGTGGCACGCCGCTCAGCAGTCGATAATTGTGTTTTCTGAGAGGGACGAGCCAGCGAACCGATTATCCCCTTTGGTCCTGACTTTACACGAAATTGAGAGCGATGACTCTCGTCTCTCGACGACGAACCTAAATAGACACTGATGCAGAGGACAAAGACGTATATGCGCTCTTTTTTGTGGAGCGTAATTCTAGAGCTTTTCACATACCGTTTTACAAACCACAGCAAATGGAACGACTGTGTTAGCTCTTTGACACATTAAAATTTAGATTTAGGAACATTATCCGCCCATTTCGTGTTCAACAAAATTATGAGGATTCACTAGTCGTGACAGGTGGAAGTTCGACTCATCATTGATGGCCTATTTGCTCATAAACGCCTCATCAATGTCTAATTTCTTCAGAAAGTTTGAGCAGAAGTCATAACGCTTAATTATTTCGGTAGTTTTCAGTTATTGACTGCACCTTTATGCAGGGCACCCACTTGTTCTACTTATTCCTTCTGTCTATATGAAACGTCATTTTTGCTGATATTATATAGGCCTAGTTAATGCTGTGCGACACAAAACTCGTATATTTGGGATCCGAATTCACAAAGTTGGAGAGGATTTCTATGAAATGAAAAGAAAGCTGTCAATAATGACATTCTTTTGATGCTTAAACACTGAGAAAAACGACAATTTAGGTAGGCCTAATGGTGATAAGAAATATATTCTTCTGTCAGTGTCATTAATCATTATCTGTTAAATTCTCATGTCATTATATTTTGTTATAATCATAGCCTATACTCATACAGTATGCATACAATACAATGGAATACATACTTAGATACATACATTCATACATATATACATACGCACATAGTACAGTCTTAGAAAAAAATTTTTGTCGCACAGATGCTTTATAAGTCCCAGAAAGGAGGCAATGCGCATGCTCTAATTACAACGAAACAAAACTAATTTTATTACCTTAACTATAGTCGTGTCGCTGTTATTTCCGGTGTGACTCCACCTCTTTGCTTACGCCTTAGAAAGTGAAAGCTCTATAAAGTGTAGGTAGGTATTATCGTTCGCCATTTTTGTTCTTTCGTTGCCGAGGTACCAGACGAGGAACCTATTTGCCGCCACCGCTAAACATTATCATGTCGTAGCGCCTATGATAATAAATCAAACGCACTCTAATTGAGCAAATAATTGTGCGTCAAATAACGTCCTCGTGTGATTTCTGCGAACGCCAACGAAAGAGCTAAAATGGCGGGCGATTATATTAAGTATTTATCGAGCCTTTGCAAATGCATTACATCATCAGTAGCGAATGACAAGACGCACACGTTTAAATCTAGCCGACCTGCTACCTGATTGGCTGCCGGAAATAAGTGCGACGAGACTATAGTACTTCTCTTGTGAACCAGATCGCACGTCCTCTGATCATGCGCACTGCTTCCTTTGTGCGACATAATGTGTGCGAAAATTTTTTTCTAAGATTGTACATACATACATATATACATACATACATACTGTACATACATACATACATACATATTGTACATACATACATATATACATACATAGATACATACATACATACATACATACATACATACTGTGCATACATACATACATACTGTACATACATACATAGATACATACATATTGTACATACATACATACATACATACATACATACATACATACATACATACATATTGTACATACATACATACACACATATTGTACATACATACATATATACATACATACATACTGTACATACATATATACATACATGCTGTACATACATACATATATACATACATAGATACATACATACATACTGTACATACATAGATACATACATACATACGTACTGTACATACATACATACATACATACATACATACATACATACTGTGCATACATACATACATACTGTACATACATACATAGATACATACATACATACATACTGTACATACATAGATACATACATACATGCGTACTGTACATACAACCTATACATACATACATATATACATACATACTATACATACATACATACTGTACATACATACATACATATATACATACATACATTTATACATACATACATACTGTACATACATACATACAGTACATACATACATAGATACATACATACATACATACATACATACATACATACATACATACATACATACATACATACAGGTATAGATAACGAAAGGACATGTTAGGCTAGACTAAGAATTTTATAATGATTTTAGTTAAATGTTAGATAGGCATGTAGTGTTACCCACGAGTAACGGAGCATGCCGATTATGTGTACTAAAAAAATACATACATACATACATACATACATACATACATACATACCTATTGTACATACATACATACCTACTGTATATACATACATACTGTACATACATACATACATACATACTGTACATACATAGATACATACATACATACATACTGTACATACATACATAGATACATACATACATACATACTGTACATACATACATACATACATACGTACTGTACATACATACATACATACATACGTACTGTACATACATACATACTGTACATACATACATACATGCATACGTACTGTACATACATACATCCATACATACATACTGTACATACATACATACATGCATACGTACTGTACATACATACATCCATACATACATACTGTACATACATACATACATACATACATACATACTGTACATACATACATACATGCATACGTACTGTACATACATACATCCATACATACATACTGTACATACATACATACATACATATATACATACATACATACATACTGTACATACATACATACATACATACATGCATGCATACGTACTATACATACATACATACATACATACATACATACATACATACATACATACATACATACATACATACATGCATGCATGCATACATGCATAACTTCATTTTTTTAGTAGGTAATCTTTGTATTGCCTTATCAAAATTTCCTATGGCAAGACCTCCTTCGGTTTTACGGCCCACAGGTTGCTATTGTAAGCCGATCTGTATTAAGTGGCTTCAAAGAGGATCGCCATTGTCCGCCGTATATCTGTTGCAGACAGCTTGTCCAGTATAATCGATACTGGAGTTGTGTTGATATCCTGCCACAATTCCATCACAGCGTTAGCAATTGAACAGAAATGTGTGATTGCAGAGACAATACAAGCTGCGTGCTCTAATACTGTTGACTGTGGGGCATGCCCGACCTATTAGATTCGCTTAATATCTAAAGTATCGTTTGTAATGTAACGGATCCGCAAACAACAGCGCCTTCACATCTTTCTCTCCTCCTGCACTAACTTACGTCTCTCTTTCTTTGTTTCTCACAGATGAATGTCTTGCTTATCCACCATACACATGAAAATTACACAGTATAAAACTCATTTTAACGTAGAATATTAAATGTTTGATATTATAAAAATATAATTAGGCTACACTTTATGTTAATACGGTGACGTCATTAATTTCACACTGCCTTGCATTTCGGAAATTATATTATATATTATATTATATTATTATATAGTTGAGAATCCAACCATCTGTGATGAATCATAAACGAGAAACGAACGTGGAATCATAATGAATTCATAATTATTTGTACACAAATGGAAGTGGTTAATAAATGCGGGGAATGTAGTGACAGAAATAGGTAATTAAAATGGTCTAATTCTAAAGTACTTAATTGTGGTATTAATATCCAAATCAATTCAATTATCTGTAATTACCAGGGAAAGGGATTTGGAGTATTATAAAGAATGGTGAAACGTAGTATAGATATTCGTAGCTCAGTGACTGTCAAGCGAGCTGCGTCACAGAGCATGGACGAGTACAGTCCACTTCATACAAACTTACACGCAACGTGCTGTAAATATATTTCAGAATAAACAAATGGTATAGTTTAATGACATATAGTGACCTACATACATAATCTGCATTTCTTTTTGAACTACATGTGCTTTTCTTGGCAACGCACAAGATACCAATAAACAACATTACAAATATACATAGTTAAATATGAACCTCTGCATCTTCGCGTGTCAGTTTACATATTGATGTTGATAGACAGTTGTCTTCTGTATGGAACTCGCCTCTGAATATGTGTGTTTTTCTGTCAGGAGCGTATTAAATTAAAACTTTTATTTACAATGTTATGAAATATGATAATATGTATACCGTATACTACAGTATTTACAATATTTGCAATATACTACAATATTTACAATATAGCCTAATACAGTATCATTAAATGTCGAACAAAATGTAGAACCAAACGAAATGGCATTTTCAATTAATCCTATGCCTTGTTATAATAAACTGTAAATATTATTTTCAAATTTTCAAAATACAACTTTGCTCTGTTGCAAGGAAGGAAGTTTTGTAACATGGAAAAACTCCGCTCTCCATCTGCAGAGACAATTAGAGAGTACTTGAAACAAGATACGTCAATTAAATTCACATGTTGTATGACGTCATTGGGACACGTCTTTGTTAGTACATCTGAAATCCGACTAAGAATATCGTACCCATAATTTTTAATCAAAACTTTGTTCATTTTTTCACCAACACGTTTTCCTATTTCACCTTCTACTGCACTCAGTTTATTTACAATAGTCCTCATAATATTTATTTGCTCAACTAGTTCTACTCCTGACTTTCGTAATTGAATAATGACATCCGGTAAATATCCAAAATTTGACTTAATATCCGTGACTTCTTTCTCGATTGTTTCATCATTTAGCAGTTCCTGGCATATTTGAATCGCAGCCGCGTCATCGGTATCGAAAGACTGGACCACTTTCTTCACAGATTGGAGGTGACGTGCGTAATAATTGCAAGCTTCTAATCATGACCCCCATCTCGTAGGAACTGGACATGGGGGAAGCGACAATTTAGGGAATTGTTTCCTGAATTTTGATATCTGATCTGGAGGTTTTACAAATATAGTCTTTCAATTTTGTATTTTTAGTTGGTTTCACTTTCGGCATTGTACCTGCACTTCATACTCTGAACTGGAAACCTGCATGTTGAAGTTCTTATGCGACAACTGTCCCGTTCACCTGTTGTTGACGTGCAGAGATCTGCGAGTATATCATGGAGGGGAGGACTTGGTATAAAGGGTTGTAAACAAATGACTGTGTAGATGCCAATACTAGCTTTTACTACTCCAAATTTCGTTCCCTAGTAATTACATATTACAACTTACTTACAAATGGCTTTTAAGGAACCCTGAGGTTCATTGCCGCCCTCAAATAAGCCCGCCATCGGTCCCTATCCCGTGCAAGATTAATCCAGTCTCAATCATCATATCCTACCTCCCTCAAATCCATTTTAATATTATCCTCCCATCTACGTCTCGGCCTCTCCAAAGGTCTTTTTCCCTCCTGTCTCCCAATTAACACTCTATATGCATTTCTGGATTCGCCCATCTCAAACGTCTGGATTTAATGTTCCTAATTATGTCAGGTGAAGAAAACAATGCGTACAGTTCTGCCTTGTGTAACTTTATCCATTCTCCTGTAACTTCATCCCTCTTAGCTCCAAATATTTTCTTAAGCACCTTATTCTCAAACACCCTTAATCTCTGTTCCTCTCTCAAAGTGAGAGTCAAAGTTTCACAACCATACACAACAACCGGTAATATAACTGTTTTATAAATTCTAACTTTCAGATTTTTTGACAGCAGCCTAGATGACAAAAGCTTCTCAACCGAATAATAACAGGCATTTCCCATATTTATTCTGCGTTTAATTTCCTCCCGATATCATTTATATTTGTTACTGTTGCTTCAAGATATTTGAATTTTTCCACCTCTTCGAAAGATAAATCTCCAATTTTTATGTTTCCATTTCGTATAATATTCTAGTCACGAGACACAATCATATACTTTATCTTTTCGGGATTTACTTCCAAACCCATCTCTTCACTTGCTTCCAGTAAAATTTCCGTTTTTTCCCTAATCGTTTCTGAATTTTCTCCAAACATATTCACGTCATCCGCATAGACAAGAAGCTGATGTAACCCGTTCAATTCCAAACCCTGTCTCTTATCCTGAACTTTCCTAATCTACTCTATCTACTTTATACTATAAACCAGTGTAAAACTAATTACATTATATACATTTTAAACATGAAATGATTGAATGCATTTAAATATTTTTATTTTATGATCTTAAAAAATGCCTTTGGATTGCAATCCAGAATGGTAAAGTCGAACTTCTTGTTTTGGTGCAAATTAAGTTATTTTTAATCTATTTTCTTTTAATAACAGTAAAATATAGTAAGCTAAAAACAGTAATATTAGTCAAAAATTAAAGAATCTAAAAAATTACGTAACGAGCAAAGCGTATAATGAGAAGATATGAATCGCTTGGTGACACTATATCTTCTACGACAGGGATTTCTTTTTGGAGTAGACCTACTCCAGCTCTCTGTTGTCCACATAGCATAGCCTTACTACAGACCAGTGAATATGCGTATATTTTATACATTAATGTTTTTTCTTCTTGTTAGTGTGCAAATCTTCATTATTAATACAGAATAGTTTTTTTTTATAAAGATGTATTATAATTTCTTTACTGTTCTTATTTTTATCATCTTTTCCACATGTATTTTGGAGTATTACTAATTTTTCTTCACTTTCTGTATAAAAAATGAGAAGGATGCTAATTTTTTATGTTGTTAAATTGCATGACTTCACTAACGTTCATTTCATTCCTTTCATTTTCTGAAGATCTCTCAAATTTGGTCGGCATCTTCACTCTGTAACCGGAGTCCGATTGAAATAATTGAGTGGACGAGTATAAAGATATTTTGGTCTTACGAGAATTGTCTTCTGTAGGGAATGTATAGTCGGTATCATAAATCCAAATAATTCCTTGGTAGATTGTATCCCTATGATTGGGCAATTACATAAATGCAGCTTTAATGATCCAGTTACTAATTTCAATTAAACCATAGGAACATGCCATTATTGTCTCTAATGTTGCAATTTCTGCTTCTTTTTCCACCCGACATAATTGTGTAGAAGTTGTTCTCATTTCCTCTGATTGCAAACAGTTTCTTCTGTTTTGGTGAGGTCTTAGCCTTCGGAGTTTTAGTGCGTCGTAGAATGAAATGGAGGCTGAGTCTTCATGATGTTTGCCGTTCTGTAGCCTGCTTATTGTGTTAACAATGCCCTCTATTGCTTGTCAAAGTAGTCGTAGAACATAGATTACTTTATATTATTATAATGCACCGAAGTACATATGATATTTCCATGCAGATATTCTGCGTCATCATACGATGAAAGAGTAACGGAACGGAGAAAAACTCTCTCCGGCGCCGGGATTTGAACCCGGGTTTTCAACTCCACGTGCTGACGCTTTATCCACCAAGGCGCACCGGATTCCACCCCGGCGTCGGAAGAATCGTCTCTTTCATCGTATGATGACGCAGAACATCTGCATGGAAATATCATATGTACTTCGGTACATTATAATAATATATATGATATGCGTAAATCACTTCGTGATTTAAGACGGCGCTTATTCCGTCGGATCCCGGCCAAATAGTCACTCATAACGAGTGCACCTCAGCACATGTGTGGACTTCGGTCCTAGGTTCATAGATACCTGTGACGTAGTGCAGAAGGCGGCCACTAGAGGGAACCCAAGAGTTGGAACTTAAACTGAGACGATTCTGTCCGACGCCGGGGTGGAATCCGGTGTGGCTTGGTGGATAAAGCGTCAGCAAGTGGAGCTGAAAACCCGGGTTCAAATCCCGGCGCCGGAGAGAGTTTTTCTCCGTTCCATTACTCTTTCATCATAGATTACTTTGACAGAAAATATAAACAACAATTAAGAGTTAATAAGAAAATGAATGAACACTTCATATTCTAATCATTTTTGTTTCTAAGATTAAGGAATTTGTTTCCAAATCGAGCAACATGTTTTTTTTTGTCGCTTTAATGTATTTCTTTTGTTTTAACCGAAATGCAATGGACGAAACTTAATTGTTATATAATTTTCTGTATCAGAATTCCTCTTCAGAAACGATTTACAGAATTGTCTGTGCTAAAGAATCTTTCCGAAATTCTTTTAGAGGGAACAATATTGTATTTCGAAAGATTTTCTCCATTTTTATTTAACTGAAACAGCATTCTAAAATACTTTCTCGAAAATGTCTGATAGGAACAGTATACACAGATTTATTTTCTTCCCATTTTCCCTGACATTAAGTAAATAAATAAATTCATGACGCGGCAACCCATGGAGGGCCATGTCAAAACTCGATCGATTACATTCAAATAGTTAATCAATTAAATATTTTGATCGATCAACTGCACTAATAATAATGATATCGAAAGACGTGCGTATAGTCTAAACTGACAGGCGTTTCACAATACTACCATTCATAAAACAACATACCGTGAAATACGTGACACATTTATGGAAAAACTATAAGGGCAAGGGAAAAAGTAAATAGGGCGTTATTTCACTTGCATTTTTCTTAAACAAATATCAAAATATTTGTATACGTATACCCCTCCCACCTTTTATAATTATCAAGAAATCCTAAGGTTCCGATTTACGAATGAAGATTCTTTGTAGTCTTTTAATATTGGGACTAGTGACTAAATAGATTGTGTCGTTAACAAAAGCGTCTTTATTTGTTGCAGATCATGTAAGAGAATTCGCCTGCGGGAAGATGTATTACCGCACCTTCTATCTGGATGAGAAGAGAGACGCCCTCTACGTTGGAGCAATGTGAGTGTCTTCAATTGTTTTCTTCATTATAAGAACTTTTATCTACAATCCTACCATTCCCTATTACCTCAAAAAATACCAGCTAAAAGAGCTTGAAGTAATCGTACTTCTGGTTGGAGCAAGAGGTACCGCTACTCTCTTCATGAAAGATGTGTTTGAGAGGCATGGAATACCTACATCTATTATTCCGATTGTAACCTTAGCTGCATTGAAAGGGTCAATTGCTCTCCTGAAGAATCACCTATATTCGAAATAAAACTAAGTTCAGTAGCATTCTTTACTTTTTTGTGACACTTACCTTTCTAAAAATAGGTATATTTCCATTTACTTGTAAGAATTTCATTGTTAAAACAAAATCAATGGTTTTTCATGAACTTGTAAAAATTTCCTACACTTTCTCCCTTGAGGTAGCTCACGAATGGTGAGAAGATATATAAATTATAAATTTTAAGTTTATAGTAGGTTGGTATTCACGTAATTTGGGGTAGAAAATCCGCGGCTAATGCAGAACTGAGATGATATGAATGTTCATTAAGATATCTGAATTATTTAATCGTAAATTACAAATTTGCTGTTGACTAGAATTATTTTAATTTATGTTACACTCACAGTTCCGTATTCTTACAATCATTTAACATTATTTTATTTCTGTGAATAAAAACTTTTTCCATGACAACCAATATATTACCAACCATAAAATCCATACATTCATTTATAACATCTTCACAAACAATACATTACAAAGAAAAGGTGTAGAATACAATTTAAAATTAAGTTTAGACACAAGTAATGGGTAAAATGTAGTATAGCATACGAGAGCAAACAGATTTTGTGCTCTCGTGGAAAATATAATAATAATAATAATAATAATAATAATAATAATAATAATAATAATAATAATAATAATAATAATAATTTATTTGAACGATCATAATAATGGTACACTTTTGGTTCGCACTCCCGATGAAGCAAAAGCTTGTTGCCGGGAGTGGAGTTTACATCGAATAATGAAAAAGTAATATTACAAGTTGAAGCCTACACTAAAATAATTATTTAATTGTTTAATTTAAATAATCAAATATATGTAAGCAAGAGTAAAGTGAAGAATATCAAAGTAATAATGTAAGAAATACAATGATATTATATCAAATATATGTCAGCAAAACAAAGTGGTGAATATCACAATAATAATATAATAATACAAGAAATACCATGAAATTATATCAGGTAAAACATAGAAGATTCGGTTAACTAGAAAGTAGAAATAATGAAATGAAATGAAAAATATTAAATAATACAATTGTGAAATAAATGCAAAACATTATGCAATAATATAATGGTGTAATAATTATTATATACCGTACATAAATGATATTTTAGTTTTAATTGATTTATTCAATATTGAAAGATTAAAAGATTCCTAACTTATAAATTTTTTTTTTTCAAAAATTTCATGTAAAGAGAAAAAGAAAATTAAGAAAAGTGATATATATATAATAGAATACTAATCACCCTAGGCTTCGTCTCGGATGCTAAACTTTCTACTCGCGCATGAAACCTAATTTTACTCTCTTTTATTCCACTAAGTTACGACCACCGGAACACTATATATATATATATATATATATATATATTGCTGTGACCTCTTTAATAATGTCTACAACTTAATTTTGTATTTTTATTAACACTCTGTATAATTTTTGACACGAGGTGTCTATGGATTCAAAGTAACAAAAATATTAGGAAGAGAAAATGTTAAAACAAAGTAAGGTGTTTTATGAGGATGTAGTATACAATTATCTGGACGGGATGATTTATGGGAGACATTAATTGAAACGTGCAGGAATTATTATAATGTAGAGGAACAAAACCATTACAGCAATTTTATTTAATGCGGGCCATCAAGTAATAATCACATAAACAGAAGATTAATTGCAATGTAACATTTGCAAATTAAATCGGTTAAAATACCGATATGATTTTAAAATAACACGAGCGTAAATAGAAATAATGACATTTAAAGCGAGCACCGACTAAGATTAAACATTGATTGCAAACAGTTTGAGAGCAGACTGCGCATTTTAACAGCTATTTATGTTGTAATTTGTCATTGAACCGTGAGGCGGATATACTTGTACAAATAAAATTGTCAAGATTTTAATGCCCGGCTCAATTAGAACAGGAGCACTTCATGAAGAACTAAAAGCGCGTAACTGAATTTTATAAAATCACGGTCATAAATATTCTGAAATGAAAACAGAAGTACTGTTCTCCTATTTAGCTCCGTTTACCTGTGTGATCTTGTAAATTCAATAGCGTCCTCCTACTTTTACAGTGTTACGCGCTTTATCCGTCAGAGACCTCTGTGTTCTTCTTCAAAGAGATCTGTTAGAAAAGTCAGGGAAATTGTAGATCGTAGAAGAGTTGGTTTGTAATTTTGCACGAAATACTCAGAATTATGTAATTCTAGAAAAGTATGGACGAACATCAGTTATTCTTTAGTATGGAAATGGAACTGGATGATGATGATGATGATAATGATCATCATCATCATCATCATCACCGTGCAAGTATTCGCCCTCACTGACTCTTACGGTCTTTAGCCGTCTCCTTTGAAGTTCAATTATGTGTTTTTTCTTCATCTTTTCTTCTTTTTTTCTTACTTTTTACTTTGTTATTTGATAAAATGTCTTAACATTATGTGGAAGGCCCCCTGAGCACGAGTATTCAACTTTCTGGGGATGCTAGAGTGTTTTATATAAAAAGAGGTATTTATTTATTTATTTATTTATTTATACAGAATAAAAATATAATTACAAACAAGAGAAATAGAAATAAAATAATACAATCAATATAAAAAGGAGATACAGCAGTATTAACAAAATTTGAGACAGAATGAGCAGCGCTCGTGTTCCGTCGCAGTTCAGATATAATATTAATAGGCCTATAAGAGAATATGAAATCAAATAAAATGGGAAATAAAATTAAAATTACAGTTACAGAAATTATATAATACAATATTAATGTAAGAGAAATATAGAAAAAAAAATAAAATAAATAGGAACTAAAATTTAAATTACAGCGGCAATGGAATTATATAATATAATATTAGCACTAGAGAAGAATAATATCGCACGTGAAAAGTAGGACAATTTATATTTCAGAATTATAGAACACAAATATAATATAGGTTGATTAATTCATACACATAGGCTATAAATTTATTTAATCAAATTGAAGATATTAACACGTTTCTAATTTTCTTGTCATATGTTAGTGGGTTACATGTTAGAAGTTCTGGGTGTAATAACTTCTATGTGTCTTTGTTCTGGAAATAAAGTATTATTATTATTATTATTATTATTATTATTATTATTATTATTTTTATTTCTCTTGTTTGTAATTATATTTTTATTCTGTATAAATAAATAAATAAATGAATAAAATAATAAATAATAATAATTATTATTATTATTATTATTATTATTATTATTATTATTATTATTATTATAATTCGTGCTTCCTACATTAGGATACCTTAATTTTTTTCAAGAAAACTTAATATTTTTTCCATATTTTGTGGGTATGTATTTCATATTTTCCCAAAATATTCTTCATACTTTCCAGCTTTTTGATAATGAAGTTGTTATGAAGTCATAAAGAAATTATTCACGAGAGAATATCTGCACTGCTCGGGAAAAGTGACACAAGTCAGTTTCCACAAACCTTTTTTGATAATTTATTGACAACTTACACTGGTTTATGTCGATTTGATTATTTTCTGTATGAATTATTGAAATGGGAGGAATACTTACGTTTTTTTTTTCCAAGCGAGGAGATGTTCCGTAAGTTGTCAATAAATTATCAAAAAAGGTTTGTGGAAACTGACTTGTGTCACTTTTCCCGAGCACTGCAGATATTTTGTCTAAATTTTGCTCATGCCTTTCTCGAATAAATTGGACCGGTAATTTTAATAGAGTCTTATCATACAGTAATAACCTTTTTTTAGTTTCAGAAGTTTTAAACTTGACTTAAGCTCATTTGTAGTATTTCTTCATTACTAGTTCCCAGTAAGTCAGGGAGTTAAAGAGTATTAAGTACTTCACGTTTGAATGCTGTACTAATACGATACACGCAAATTGCAAATTACGTTCTTTCCTGAAGGGCTTGATCTCTTCATTTAATACCACTTGACTCGAGTCTTAGAAACAATAATGAATGCTCAGTTGCAGGCAATTGGATCCATGAGAACATCTGAAATGTGTATATAATTATTAATCATAGTGCAGAAACTCATCTCTTGAATTATACAGAGTGTACATAAATAAAGGCAACTTTTCGCAAGCTGATCTTGCAAAAGCATTGTTATACCTAAATGTCGAACTCCGTAATACTTCTTGTGGTTATTAAGAATGACCGGGTCAGTGGAAGGAGTCTTAATTCACAATTTTAATTGTAATACAGGATGCGTCAGAAAGAACGGATGGATTTCAGATGGCAAGAATGTTTGTAAGGATTCATCAAATCAAAAATGTATTGTTATCAACACACTCACCAATACATGCAGTTTATTTTATGGAATACATCAGCCATATGATATCCTTGGCTTTCAATACAGGCATCGAGGCGTTTTTTGAAGTTCGCCATCATTTTCACAGTCATAACTGGTGGGATTGCCGCGATTTCTTCACGAATTGCCGTCTTTAGTTCGTTCAGTGTATGTGATCGATGTTTACAAACTTACGCCTTCAAATGGTGCCAAAGAAAGATCTCGCATGGCGCGAGATTTTACCGTAGCCTTGGACAATCTCAGTGCAATAGCATGTTTGCGGGCTGAACTTTGAGGTGGCTGGAAAACCTACCCATAGTGTCTGTCTCCACATTTGCAGGTGTACACACTCTCCCTATTAGTCCAGGTGATTTCTTCTTTAATGTTGAACCTGTGATACGAAATGAAGCCACATCCATGAGTCCTGAGTGGCGATCACAGACTCTTCATTTTCAAAAATGTCTGCGATGAAAGCACGTTGTACGTCAGACCAACATCATGTTCTCAACTGAAACTGCATTCTCTGACTGACCCAACAGTCGTGGTCCCCCTCACTCTATCCCTCCCCTCGCTGCGTATTGATAGTTTGAAATCCATCCGTTCTTTCTGACGCATCCTTTGGGTGAAGTCACATCTCGAAGTTTTAGCTAAAATTTCATCTCTTATATTTTATGATGATGGAAGAGTGGAAAAGAGAAAAATTCTCTCCGGCACCGGGACTTGAACCCGGGTTTTCAGCTCTACGTGCTGACGCTCTATGAACTAAGCCACACCGGATTCCATGTGTGGACATTGTGCCACTGTCATACATCTATGACGCAGTGCATGAGGGTAGGCCACTAGAGGGAACCCAAGAGATAGAACTTAAACTGAGAGGATTCAATCCGATACCGGAATCGGAATCCGGTGTGGCTTAGTGGATAGAGCGGCAGCACGTAGAGCTGAAAACCCGGATTCGGTGCCGGGGAGAATTTTTCTCTGTTCCACTCTTCCATCATCATGTGATGACACAGAATTTCTGCACTGAAATATCATATGTACTTCGGTACATCGTAATATAGGCCTACTCATATTTTAGTTTAATTGATATTTATTTTGTTAATTAATTATAGAATAGGTTTTCGTAGATTCCTGTAATATGCATCACGAATGTATTTATTTAGAGAGTGAATTCTCAGAACTCTATAGTACTGTAGTTCTTTTTGGCTTATATAAGTAGTAACATTTAGCAAGCACTTTGTGTAATTGGTTTCATTTTGAATTGCACCCTGATAATACAGTTATATACATCAGGGCGTCCTCGAAGTTATTTCACACTTTGCAAGATGTAGTCCTACTTACAATTCACTCCCTTCAAAATATGCCGTCACAATTGTTTTCACTTTAAAACACATTCTTAGAGTCGCTTACATTTTTAAGGCTATGGCCACACCGAACGAGGCTTGCTTATCGCCTGGGTAGTCGCCTAGGTAAGATACTCGTGCATGGTGGTCAAAAAGCCACGCAAGGTGCCTAGTGGGCAATCATTTCTTGCTTGCGAATATGCCTTTTTCAAAATTGAATGGAAAACTACTTCTTACGTAAGTAATCTTCAGGTGTGGATACACTGGCCCCTTCTCATCTGTCTTCAACCTCTAAGACACCAGGACCTGTAGCAGAAAGTGCCTCTGTCAGTAAACATCATAAATATAAACATTTTACAGATAATTATATTTTTGATCCCTTTTGCGGTTGAAACGTTTGGATCATGGTGTAGTGAAGCCAAAGGTCTCATCTCCACCATAGGCAGAAGTTTAGTGCAGCTTTCTTGGGACCCTGGAAGCAATCATTATCTACGACAGCGCATTAGTATCAGCGCGGTAATTCAACAAGTATTCTTGCATTCTTCCCTGAGTTCTCTTATTTAGATGAAATTTTCTTTCTTTAATTAATCAATTTATATGAATACACCATATTGTATTTTATTATACTTTGATTTCTGTGTACAGAAAATTTATGTAACCAATTAATTAATATGATTTTTTTAGGAAAGGTCCAGTTATGTTTATGTAAACGATAATGCATATAATTTGTTCAATAAATTACGTTGATATTCTTACGGAAAATACTTTTTGAAATATTATTCCCTAAATCGACCGTCATGCTGGGTGCATAATGTTGACCTTTTCAGAGCTTCCTCACTGAAAGTTTAAACTTTCTGTCCAAAAAATTGCGTATTTACGAGGTAGAGTTTGTTGAATAATTTCGAATTACTACAAATACCTTCCACATTCTGCTGTATAAAATCAAATAGAAATACAAAAACAGCTTAATAATAAATTATAGAGCATCCTTATCACTTAAGAAAAGACTCGTTATTCTGAGGTAAGTAAAGGCCCAGCATATGTATTGTCATTAATAAATATACATTTGAAATTGAAGTTGAAATATATGAAATTTCACACATATGAAGTTAATGTAGGTGTATGGTGACGTATTCGACGGCTCATTCAAGTCATGTAGATCTGGAAAAGCACTGTTAGGTGCCTGGTAGCTATCCAAAGAACACAAACGGGTTCTTTCGCTTGGATAGTTGCTAGGCGACACGCCAGGTCGCAGATCATGCGGTGCGGCCGGTCCCGATTGTTCTTGATTGTTTCTTTACTTGAATTACTCATTCAAGCGACTACCCAATAACCAGACGGTAAGCAAGGCTTCTTCGGTGTGATCGTAGTCTAGATAGTCACAATCTTTTTGGCTTTTCAAGGTATCCGGACAGTTACGTAAACTTCAGAAGGCGTTGTAAGGATTACTTCGTCCGAAGATGACAGAATATGCTATGGACGAAACGAACACACATCCTTTTTCCTTGAGCCTTCAACTGCAACTTACGTAATTTTCGTTGTTGTTACGTCATCCACTTCACAGCTCTACTAACCTGCAAAAATTCGTTTATTGCATAAAATTCATTTATTTATTTTGCTTTGAAGTATTAATTAAATTGCTGGTCTCTTATTTTTTTATTTTATTGGGTTATTTTACGACGCTGTATCAACATCTAGGTTATTTAGCGTCTGAATGAAATAAAGGTGATAATGCCAGTGAAATGAGTCCGGGGGCCAGCACCGAAAGTTACCCAGCATTTGCTCGTATTGGGTTGAGGGAAAACCCCGGAGAAAACCTCAACCAGGTAGCTTGCCCCGACCGGGATTCAAACCCGGGTCACCTGGTTTAGCGGCCAGACGTGCTGACCGCTGGTCTCTTATTAAAAATCGGTTAGTCTTTCTTGGTATTACGAGGTGCTAGTTTTTGTAATAGTATGAATGTTATAATACTTCTTTCATAAAATATTTTATTAAAAAAAAGAACAGATTTATTTCAATGGCCAATATCTCGAAACAGTTTTCTGGCGCTAGGTCTCTAAATGCGTAACTCCGTCAATTTATGAAATGACTCTCGTACTTTACAAGGCCTCCGCTATTAAGTACATTTAATATGGAATTCGTAAAAATATTGGAGGTCTTTGCAAAAATAACTAGACTCTCAAAAATGTTGAAAAAGTTTCGCTGAGATTATATGTATGGTATTAGATTCTATAAAGAGAAAGCTTTCTTACAATATGCTGCAGAAGCCAATATTGATGTGTCTCAGGAAACTTCAGTCAGTGTCCACTTTTCACCTGAACACACTGTATATTGTGCGAGGTGAAGTTTTCATTCCCTTCCTTTCTCTCGCCAGACATGTTGTAGCTGTGTACAAGTGGTTAAAAATTATATTTTGATGACTTAGCAGTATTACTTGGCTAGCAACCCAGTAGTTCATGGTAATGGCAGAAAGTACCCAGATTTTTTCCTACTAATGTAGTTCTCACAACAAGTGGCACATGTTTTGAAAAGAAAACGATGTTCCTGCAGAGCATAACACGTATTAGGGGAGGCTTTTTTTTTTTCCTTACCCACCTTTTCCTTGGGGTCTATATAGCACTTTAAACCTGTCCACGAGTATATAGTCTATGCTGTTTTAGAATTCAGATGTTCTGGAGTAATGGTATTCAGTTTATAACCAGACAAGAATTACAATACGGAGTTGCTACTCAACTGTATGCTTTCTGCACTTACAGCTTCTTCGTTAGGTAAAGGTCCTCTTTAATGTACGAAAGTAATGCATTTTACTTCACTCTAATGATGATACATGGTTATGTGTTAACTTATTAGCGTATTTCTCTCTTAAGAAAAATAGTAAAAGTTGTAAAATGAATTAGGTTTGTACTACTAGGGCATTCGAAATGTAATGGCAACTGTTTCTCACTAAATTTATTTAGGTTACTCTTGACTTAATAATAATAATAATAATAATAATAATAATAATAATAATAATAATAATAATAATAATAATAGTAATAACTTACTTATTGGTTTTTAAGAAACCCGGAGGTTAATTGCCGCCCTCACATAAGCCCGCCATCGGTCCCTATTCTGTGCAAGATTAATCCAGTCTCTATCATCATATCCCACCTCCCTCAAATCCATTTTAATATTATCCTCCCATCTACGTCTCGGCCTCCCCAAAGGTCTTTTTCCTCCGGTCTCCCAACTAACACTCTATATCCATTTCTGGATTCGCCCATACGTGCTACATGCCCTGCCCATCTCAAACGTCTGGATTTAATGTTCCTAATTATGTCAGGTGAAGAATACAATGCGCGCAATAATAATAATAATAATAATAATAATAATAATAATCCGTGGCACTACAGCCCACGAAGGGCCAAGTCCGACTAGCCGGCTGCTGGCCTCACGACCACATGCCGAAACAGAGGTGGACGATCATTCAACCAGAATGGCGGTGTCGTGTGGTTAGCACGATGAACCCCCCAGACGTTATAGTTGGTTTGCGTAACCGGATTTCGCTACCTATCGTAGCTCCCCAAGTGCATCACGATGCTGGGTGGGCACCGGTCTAATACACTGGCCGAAATTTCATGAGAAAATTTCTTTCCTCATGAGGACTCGAACCAGCGCGCATTCCGTAACGTGAGTCCTAGACAAGATGCCTTAGACCACGACACCACGGCGCGGGACACTTTTGACATTACATACTTCCAATATAGTCTACTACCATGTCAACAATACGTTGCCAAATTCTTGGAAGTCGGCGGACTCCATCTGCAGCAGCATTTCTGGATATCTCTCTCACTGATCAATCTAAAGCTGTTCGGATGTCAACTCTTGATTGAAAGCGAATGCCTCGCTTCCACCCAACTTGCAATAGTTCAGTATGGTAGGACTTCTCTACCACAGGCTTCTTGTAATGCTCTAAAATATGTTTTTTTCTTACAACTTGGATTTTTATGAAGCGCCTTTGTTAGTACTTTTAGTGTTGTATTGTTTACTACAAATCAGAAACAGCCACTGCATTTACAAAATATGGCTACTTCGAGACTTTCAATATTGAAAATTTATGAAACAATCGCTGGTGTATTACGTAATACAAGATTTCATTGATCACCGCTAGGAGCACTGATTTGCAGCATTGGTTCTATAGTCCCGTCGCTCTAATTTCCGGCAGCCAATCGCGTTGCAGGTCGGCTACATTTAAACGTGTGCGTCTTGTGATTCGCTGAGGAAGACGTTATTCATTTCTTAAGGCTCGATAAATAATATAATCGCCCGCCATTTTGGCTCTTTTGTTGGCGTTCGCAGAAAGCACACGAAGACGTTATTTGCCACTTAATTATTTGCTGAATTACAGTGCGTTTGATTTATTATCATAGGAGCTACGACATGATAATGTTTAACGGTGTGGCAAATAGATTCCTCGTCTGGTAACTCGGCAACGAAAGAACAAAAATGGCGAACGTACTACCTACTTAGATTTAGACTTTATAGAGACGTAAGCAAAGAGGAGGAGTCACGCCGGGAATAACAGCGCGACTATAGTAATTAACAGTTCTCCATTAAAACTCAATACAAAAGTAAGGGTTTTATTTTAGGTCTTGCCTCTGTTGTGGCTGTAATAGTTGATTTCCTGATCACAGATTCAATGAAACCCTGATTCGATTCCCTGTTAGAAAATGTCAATTTGTATCCTATCATGTCGGCAGTGATTATGTGTGTACCATGGTGTGTTTCTTTAGTAAAATCTAAGTTGATGGTTTTGAGTAGTACTGAGCAGTCGGCTTGGGTAACGTAATCGGTATAGCGCTGGCCTTCGGTACTCGAGGTTGCGAATTCGATTCCGGGCCACGTCGATGGCGTTTAAGTGTGCTTAATGCGACAGGCTCATGTCAGTAGATTTACTGGCATGTAAAAGAACTGCTGCGGACAAAATTCCGGCACATTGGGGACGCTGATATAACCTTAGCAGTTGCGAGCGTCGTTAAATAAACCATATTTTTTTTAGTACTGACCACATACTGCTCACAAGAATCACTACAAGTCTGACATCTGTAGGTCGCATTCTTTGAAAACTTAACACTGTCATCGTCGTGATCACTCTTGCCATTGATGTCATAGCATCATCATCATCATCATCATCATCATCATTATCATCATATTTCGTCTTTATATCAAATTAGTTAACTTATCTTTCTCACTGCATTTCAGACCCTCCGGTACCTTATACTGTGGTTTTAAATCAGCGGTGGCGAAAATGTAATCGTGCGCCGAGCCACTGTGTAACCTGCAACGTGCATAGCACCTATGGAGGGAGGCGGACACCCGAAGGGGAAGTGAAGTAACTGTCTGACTTATCAACGGATTTTCATTTTCCTTACGTCAAGCACTTAAATATATACAGTACAAGGCTACAAACTAATGTTTAGTTCCTGTAACGAAGAAGGAAATGAACAATAAATGAACAATATCACAACCTAAAATTAACTGTCTTCAGAATGTCTCTGCGACAAAGTTTCAAAATCAGGAATTATGTCCTTACTGCCAGTCGTAGTTGATCACGAATGTATTTGTCTGTCAGTCGTGATCTAAATTTGGTTTTTACTATTTTAATTGTTGAAAATAATTTTTCACAAACGTAAGTTGTAGCGAACATGGCTTCAACAGAGCAAGCGAAAGAACGAAGCTTCGGATATTTATTTTTTGGCAAAGATTTGAAAAGTTCAACATTTGTCAAGTCCTTACATCTAGCTTTCATTTGACATCACATAGTAAATCAGTGAGTTCAAATTAAAGAACTAACCGCATTATTCGTACATCTGCTGAAAAAGGATCGACGTACAGCGATGATGATGATGATGATGATGATGATAACACTTAACCTTTTAATGTTTCATCAGTAACATGTAGTATAATGCCGTTTTATGTTATACAACCGTTTTCCTCGTAATACTTGTGAACAAATCATACATTTAATATTCTCATCTTATTGACAGCAAAAAAATGTGTCCTCCCATCCTACTTGGAACTTTCGTACATGGTTTCGAGAGAGACATATGCCACTCGCACGTCAGAGACAAATACAAATGGAACAGAGTTTGACTCCAGTGAGTGAGAGGGTGGGGGTTGGCGGAGGTTAGAAGCAAGCGAAATGCACAGCTATCACTGCGAGCCACAATGTCTCGCGAGTCAGGTTGTCGGCACGTTTTAAATTATATACAGGTATAGCTACACTTTATCGAGTATACATATTACGGCTATGCGAAGTACGTAGTAATGTTTGTATTTACTTAATCTCCTATTATCTGTGATGTTTATTATAATAAGCTCTTGTTTGATACCTGCATTCTATTGATGTTACAGCGGATTATAGAGTCCATACTTTTATTTTATAAACGAATTCTCGTTAAGCTGTTACAGCATAAAATTTTAAAGGTTGTCTGTTAGTGATATTAGCCTACGCGGTATTTTGTCTTTACGCCTACTACTGATTTGTTTGCACGAAACTATATACAGTACAATACCGTATAGTATTTAAATTGTTTTACCGGTTTTCGGCTTGTTATTGATCATTTTCGTGCTTACCGTCATTTTTACCCTATACATCACAATCACGTATTGGAATGTTTCATTCTTACAGAGTTTAAATTAAAATGAGCCCATTGTAAATTACAATTTGTTTTCGGTAAACTGGATCGCTGCACTGCAGGCTATAGATTATTGAGTGATATGTTGTTTTTAGTTTCAAAGGTTTTATTTACTTTTACGCGACAATTTGATAACTACAATACTTCAAAATGGTTCGTAGGAATATATATTAATCAAAACAGCTCTTTTTATGCATTTTCTTGTCGCAATTGTAACGTTAGAACTATTTGTTTTGATTATATACAGCAGTGTGTGTGTTGATGTATGAAGTTTGTTGATCCGGAGTTGCTCTTGGGAGTGAGATCGATTCCCACTTGAGTTGATTACCTGGTTGATTTTTTTCCGAAGTTTTCCCCAACCGCATAGGCGAATGACATATAATTTGTAGAGAATACTGGGCCTCATCTCGTCAAATACTATCTCGATATCACTAATTCCATCGACGCTAAACCGAGTAGTTGATACAGCATCGTTAAATAACGAAGTAAAAAAATTATGAAGTTGGTTATTTTGCGAAATTATTCTAATTTTGTTCATTACAAAACGTGATACATTTATGCCCGGTTTCTGGAAAGACTGTTACTGTTCTCCAACCAGGAGATCAACCGTGAAAGGAATGTGCTTACTATTGCCTCATCTATTGGAGCGAAGTAGATATATAATATTATCGTTATAACGTCAGTTTAAAAACCATGCGCTCTCCTGCATTTGTTATTTCCTGTATGGAGGGAATAAAAGACCAGGAGATTAACAGTGATCTAATTTTGTAACTAGGGTAGTATAAACATGTGTGTATCAATGTTATTGTTTGTGCTGTGACAGCGAGCCAATAGAGATACGAGTACCCACGTGTGTGACCTTATGACATCAACATTCATTCACAGCATTACTCCCTTTCGTCTTAGCCGGCAGAGACTTTCTCGTGGTTGGAGCACAGTACCTGTAATTACAGAGTTATCTAAGATTTAACACGCTGATATGTTTAAAACGAGTTTCCGAAACAACAGTCATCCTTACAGTTATCTATGATTCAACTGGTAACTGTGCCTCAGCCTGTAGTTACCTGGCTGTTAGTTTTGATTCGAACAAATACCGACATGCGACGCTACTGCATTACTGTTTCGTAAAGTATAATAACTGATATTAAATAATAATATAAACTGGAATTAATTACTATACTATATTATCGGTATAATTTAAAAAAATTGGCGTTTTATTTACGTAACTTACGGTAAATGTTCTACTTTCTATGACATATTAGGATAATAATGTGTGTTTGTAAAAACAATTTCGAATATCTTAAGCTTAATTTTCGTCATAAATTCCAGATTCTATGTCGTGAGTCAAGGAATATTTTATTCTTGGGTGTTCTACCAATGCCAATGGTATTTCGGTCTCCGAAAAGTCCATTTGAAGACATGAAAGCATTCATATGGACGAATGTAACATATTTTGTGCGAGATCGTGCATATTTGCTTGGTTTCCGCACAAAACCAATCCGAGGAAAGTCTAAAATTCCACATTCAGTATTCCCAACCTAACACACATAACAATTTCCCCCTTCTTACCGCTTAAGTGACATATTGATTTTACTGCTTTAGGCTTTTAACATATTATTTTTAGAGACGTTCAATACTGTGTAGTAATAATTATAAATTGGAAACTTACCACTGCAATTTCACCTAAATTGCACTGTTAATTATTGTTTTTAAATATTTGCAAAAATTAAGTAAACTCTACAACTCCACTAAAGTTACTGCATTCGTGATGCAAGTAACATTAAGGAAGCCGTGAAAAAATCAACAAGATTCCACACTCATCATAGACTGAGGGGAAAAAAAAAAGACAGACGTATATCACGGCCTGCTGGAGTATAGTAAGCACAGAAAACATTTTAAAGCAAATTTGCCGTCATTGAATAGAAACCAAGATGGAGATTTCATTGCAACTAATTAGAAATTCCTCTTTCAGGTATGTAATAAACGATCTTCGCACAAAATAATGTACGATACACGAGCGGTATGTCTTCTTTCAATTCTCGGAAATTAAAAAAGCTCAACTACGTTTCGCTTTTTCAGACTTTTCCTCGAACATGAAAACTTCAACATATCGCTCTTGTAACGCATATTACTATTACAATACCAATATGGTTGCCATAACGACCACAGCTGACTGGGGTTGCAGTTTTGCAGCAGAAATTACATCTAGCCCTCTCTCCACTAGTATTATTTACCTCGATGATCACGTCAAATGCCAACAATTATTGCCTTTTTAATCATATTACGATTGAGATGGAAATGTACATGTACACTATCTTTTATCACACGGTTCCTTGCTCCTACTAATACAGAGCTCATTGCCATATTACTACTGAAAACTTCTGCAAATATAAATAACTATAAATAACTAAAAAAAAAAAATCACTAACAAAATACTAGTGGAGACATTTATGGACAACAAGAGATACTGAACTTGAAGTTATCTCAACTGTTAGTTACAAGATCTGATAAATCTACGATGAAAGAGGAATGGAACGGATATATATATATATATATATATATATATATATATATATATATATATGATAAAAAGCCACCGGCGTGGCTCAGTCGGTTAAGGCGCTTGTCTGCCGGTCTGAAGTTGCGTTCGGGCGCGGGTTCGATTCCCGCTTGGCCTGATTACCTGGTTGGGTTTTTTCCGAGGTTTTCCCCAACCATAATGTGAATACAAGGTAATCTATGGCGAATCCTCGTCCTCATCTCGCCAAATATCATCTCGCTATCACCAATCTCATCGACGCTAAATAACCTAGCAGTTGATACAGCGTCGTTACATAACCAACTAAAATAAAAAATATATATATGATAAATCTACATTTAACTTTTCGGAAAATAATGAAAGTTATCAGTGCAGTTAAATTTGAAGAGTCCACTGCAAGAATGATGGATGTCACTTTCTTGTCGAAAATGAACAAAGACTGTCAATACATAACTTAAGACATATAGAATGTGCATAGAGAATTGTATGGCATTAACACTGATAGTCATTGTCCAGTAATTATTGGAAAATCACAATTCACTCGTGCGTTAATTATCAGAATTTAGTTATCACTTCCTCTAAAGCGATAACAACACCACCTCCTTTCTTTGTAGGCGACTCATGCGCAGATCAGTCAGTAAATATATTTGGAGTGAGTAATACATACACCAGCATATATTTTATCCACTATTGGCGCTAACTTCAAAATGACCGGAATATTTGGTAATGTTTGGATTAAAGATAATGATAAAGTAGGTAGTTCGCGACGGAAAACCTCGCAATACAAAAAACAATGGAAAATACGTGTGGAATCATTCAGCCACGGCAACATCGCTGAAGAACACCATACAACTCAACAAGCAGAGGAATATGCCTTCAACTTCGACAGAGTAAGCTTTAAGCCCTAAGCATTTCAAACTTTCAATTGCTTCTCCTGAAAAATGTATTCCAAATGACATCTATCATTCTTGCAGTGGGCTCTTCATTTATAAGTGAAGTTAAGAAACTGACAGTTAACTGAGGTGTACGAGAAACCGGGCATTAAACATACATGTAAACCTTTTAGCTAGTTTAGTGTGTGATTAGCAATCAAGTTTCCAACAGACCCTGTTGCTCTGCTTTTACTAGTGATTAGCGACGTCCTCCTGATGTGTTATTGTGGTTTACTTAACTTTTCCTTTCTATTTTTTATTTACAGTATAACTTGGTTATAACGACATCCGAGGGACCTTAAACATTACGTTGTTACTGTATAAACGAGTGTCGTAGTAACCGAGATTCACATTATCAATCTAGTGAGGTGGAAAATGAAAAATAACAAATTTAATTAGACTAATTTTAGATTTATGTATTGACTTTTAAGCCTACAATGAACATAATAAAATACACGTAGGCCTACAATTATAAATACAGTATTCTGTATTAAAACAGTTTGTTCATTACTCACCAAACTACTTTACTTAGAAGTGAAGTAATCAGTCATTTTACTCTGTTGTCTTCTACTTGCCCAATACACACTTTCTAGGGATAAATTACGTTCTATGTTCATAATTTCAGTTGCAATTTCACTGCTCCCTTCCCTAGCTTCATAGAACATGTTCATAATTTTAATGACTTCTAAAGCGTCACTCACTTCTTTTAGTGGCCATGCTGCGTTAAAATGCGTGCACTTAGTGAAAACTTCCTGTCGAAACTGGTCTAATACCGCATGAATTCGGGCAGGTTACAATGGGGTGGAGAATCCGTCTGCATTCCAGAGGTCTATGACAGAAGGAGACTGTAAAGAATTTGTCAAGGTCAGATTTCAACAAAATATTTCTTAAAATTCTTTAGTTCTTGGAAGTTCTTTTTCCAAACTGAGGTTGAAAATTACGTTATATGCGAGGTAGACGCATATGCGTTTGTCGTATTAAGCAAGGTAGGAAAGCATATGTCTTATGGGGAATTTGTTGGGACCACAGAATATTTGACGTTATAGGCGAGGTGTCGCACAAAACGAGGTCGCTATAACCAAGTTCTACTGTATCAGTCTTACTAATAAACCGTGTATAGTTTTATACGAGACTTATGCAGAGTTGAGACAGAAAACGTTACTAATAAACCGTGAATAAGCTATGGACGTATAAACAGGCTGTAACTATACAATGGGAATTGCTTTGCAGTAGTTATATACACGAAACCCCTTGTTTAAGCGTTCTATATAGGGAAAAAATGGCCGCCCCTGTAACAGCTGTTCGTATCGACTGTAATTTTATGATGGTTACCTTGTAACCACAGAAGAACAAACCAAAGATCATAGAATTATTAGAATAATATTGCTGTAGCTTGTACTCTTTGACCAAAATGTAGTGTGGTAATCGATTAGAGCCAGTTGTACTATCGATAATTAATACGCCACACTAGAGCGCTCTACCGGATCCAGTAGAAAACCTAAGATATTCTATTACCTTTCGTAACGAAGTAATGACGAAACTGTGACGTAGCTGTGTAACAGTTATACTGTTATACACGAGGTATGTGGTGATTATTAGTAAGGAATTTGCACACGACTTATAAACGAGCTACTCATTGTATAAGTATAAGACAGTTAAACGTCTGTATATAGAGTTTTTATTATTAAGACCGTATATAGATTTATTCAGTGAACCGCTGTACACTGGACTCAGACAAATGACCTACAGGCTTGGAGCTCACATAGTTATTCCATCGTTCTCGATACTCATTTCGAGGACACGGGATATCGCATTTATTTTTCCCCTTCCCAACTTCCTCTCTCGTCATTTGTCACTGTCACTGTGTTTTCCATCACATTAGCGAATGACCTCCAAAATCCATGGCTCTTGATTGATCAAGTGACCTCGAAACCAGTCGACCTAATCCATTTCGTATTGTTACGTCTCGCATTGTCCGCGTTATGGCTGTAGAGGCGGACTTCGTGTTTGTCGTTGAGTAGCCCTACATTAGGCGTCGCGCCGCGCCTTGGGAGGAAGATGATTATCATAAGGATGGCGTCGCCTCATCTCCATGTTGCGTGCATTAGCAGCTCGCGGTTCTTCCCCGTGCATTACCGCGCTATTAGTTGAGTCTACTGAATTGAAGAACCTCTCTGGAACGGATGCCGCGCAGTGAAGCTGTCTGTTCCCTCGGAATGACTTGTGAGGTGTGAATGAAGAGGAAATATTTGATGAACTTTGAAGGTCCTACTCAATCATTTTATTATTTCGAACTCTAAGGGAAATTTGAAAAAAAAAAAAATGGAAATAACTGAAATTCGAATTAACCAGAAAAATGTGTCTTTTTTATATAGAAAATTCATATCAGTAAAAGAATTACAGTCGATTCCCGATAATTCGTGGTAATTAATGTACGAACTTCCGTAAAATATCGAAAATCACGATTTATCCTCAATATTTTTTTATTATTATTATTATTTAAGTCTATGCGCTACTGAAATTTCTAAAACCCACAATTTTTCAGCTAGAGAGTTGAAATTTTTACTGAATATACATATAAATATCATAATTAAACATTGTAAATCTCAATCTTTTCTCATAAACACTTAAAAATTAAACTTTTTTCCAATTTTCCTATATATATTTCTATAATCAATTTTTTTCTTAAAGGTAACACTGCATATTGTGCAATGGAGCATTAGCAATGCCCTACTCTAATTTATTCATTTGTAAATATAACTCACTTTAATTCCTTATTAAAATTGCCCCTAAATAATCCAAATACAGTAATAAATATAAATGTAAGACATAAAAACATATACACACGCAATATATATAGGGGAGAGTCGGGTAGTATCGGACATCAGGTAATATCGGACAGTGCGTTTCTTTCATCTACCACCATATGGTAGTACCTGAATGACATGGTTACGTTTCGCTATGCGACATCACAGAAATGTAACCATGTCAATCAGGTACTATCATCGTGTGGTAGATGAAAGAAACTCACTGTCCGATATTACCGATGTCCGATAATACCCGACTCTCCCCTATATATATATATATATATATATATATATATATATAGCCACCGGCGTGGCTCAGTCGGTTAAGGCGCTTGCCTGCCGGTCTGAAGTTGCGTTCGGGCGCGGGTTCAATCCCCGCTTGGGCTGATTAGGGAGAGTCGGGTAGTATCGGACAGTGCGTTTCTTTGATTTACCACCATATGGTAGTACCTGAATGACATGATTAGGCCTACGTTTCTCTATGCGACATCACAGAAACGTAACCATGTCAATCGGGTACTATCATCTTGTGGTAGATGAAAGAAACTCACTGTCCGATATTACCCGATGTCCGATACAACCCGACTCTCCCCTACCTGGTTTGGTTTTTTCCGAGGTTTTCCCCAACCGTAAGGTGAATCCTAGGTATTCTACGACGAATTCTCGGCCTCATCTCGCTATCACCAATCTCATCGACGCTAAATAACCTAGTAGTTGATACTGTGTCGTTAAATAAGCAACTAAAATATATACTTGTATATATAGCCTACAATTTCCTCGTTGAAAATCAGGCTTTCAGGTATTGGTCTCCTGTGAAGCTCATTTGAATAATTTGAAGAGAAAAATTGTTCCTGGGCCGAGTATGGAACCCGGGACCTTTGACTGTGCGCGCGAACGTTCCACCGCCTGAGCTACCCAGGAACATACCAGACACCGCTTCAATTTTTTCTCCTTTATATTCACATACCTCAAGCGGGCTGACAAGACGTCAAAGACCCAACATTCAAAGCACACGAACTCTTTGTGACTTGAATTGTGGTTTTCTGTTATCGAACATTGGCGTATATTATGCAGAACAGGCTTTCAGATAATAGCTTCCTGTGAAGCTGATTTGAATAATTTCAAGAGAAAAATTGTTCCGGCGTCGGGTATCGAAGCCGGGACCTTTGGCTTAGCGCACTAACGCTGTACCGCTTAGCCAAAGATTTTGAGTTTACTTAGCATGCGTAGTTTGTTATAACTGGAACTTGGAAAATTCAGATGGCTCAAATTTTGTTTTTTGGTCTGTACAATTATAGAGATTTCGTTCATTTCAAAGTTTTTGACTAGTGGGTATGGGGAAGATCACGGTACAAAATACGTTAACAGTGGCAACGACCTTTCTCTGTTTCACTATCTGTCGACCACTATGAAGTTTAAGAATACAATTATATAACAGACTACGTTGGAGATGAAAACTGTACACCGTCCGAAACCTGAAAAAGTTAAATTTCAACATACAGGTTTAAGGGTATATGTACGTGAACGACCACAAATATTATCTGAAAATGCAGACTCTAAATTTCTAAAATTTTATAAAAAAATGAATTCACAGTTGGACAAAAATTACAAGATACCACAACAAGATTTATTAGAACTTAAATATCTGATAAAAGTATAAAAAAAGGTTACTAATAATATTTTTCAAACCAGTTTTATCAGAGTATGAAAAACAAAACAAAACTAATTCAGCAGTTACATCATTTCGTAACCATAATGTTGTTATGGTATCTCTGACATCTTTAATATTTTTCCTGTATGTAATAAAAACTTATTTCTGAAAAGTATACTATTCTCAGACATGTAGAGTTGTTTATTTTAATATAATTAATTTTTTATTTGTCCTATATAAAATATATTACAATTTACATAATGTTTTGTGACCTAATTTTTCTATTTTCAAAGAAATAGGCATTATTGTAGTCTATCTTTTGCATAAATGCATGTAAAATTAGTGTACAAAATTTCAGAATTCTATCTGTAATGGTTGTGGAGCTATTAAATAATATGTGTGAAAATTTTCAATTTTTGGAAAATTTAATTTAAAGTAAAAAGTAAATTTTAAACATTATTATTAGTAATCTTTTTATACTTTTATCAGATATTTAAGTTCTAATAAGTCTTGTTGTGGTACTTTGTAATTTTTGTCCAATTGTGAGTTCATTTCCTTATAAAATTTTAGAAATTTAGGGCCTGCATTTTCTGAAAATATTTGTTGTCATTCACGTATATATATATATATATATATATATATATATATATATCCTTAAACCAAAATTTTTTATCAGAAACAATTCTTCATGAAAGCCTTCATGTCTCTACTTAAATGTATGTATGTATGTATGTATGCATTTATTCACACTGCAGTGGGTATATACCCGGTGGCAGTGGTAACTAATTACACTCAATAATGACAATAATAAACTGATTAATTAAAAATACAATTAATAATAATACTAATAATTAATACTAACAATAATTAATAATAATAATAATAATAATAATAACAGGGAATATCCTAAATTAAATTAAGCACGATCACTTAAAATAACACTTAAAATAAGTCTAATTTGTACCTTAAACCTAAGTTCGAACTAAAACCCACGAGTATATGTTCATATTTGCACAAGTACCATTCAACATTACACTCATTTCGCTGTCAACTCACTCACTGCACTGGAACTACGACACATTTCACTGATTCTATCCTGATTTCACTAACACTTCAAAAACATTTCACTGTTCAAATACTTTGCACTGCCACTATAAACTATAAAGCTTCCCTGACAGGAACACGTTTCACTTACACAGGACACTTCACTGACACAACACACTTCACTGATACAACACTTCAATAACAAAATATCATTTATACCCTTTAAATACTGTGTATAATTACCGTCTATTAGTAAAGTCCTTAAGCCTATTTTTAAATACATTTTTGGTTGTTGGTAAAGCCTTTAGTAAGTCTGCAGTCTGCAGTCTTAAGACTTGTATCAAAACATTCGGCTTGGGAACCTGATTGATCGGCCGTTCTGCTGGGAGTTGAGCAAATGGGAGAGGAAACGGGAGACATTTAGGAAATCTTCCCCAAAATTATTTTTATCCTGTAAAAATTCAGTCGCAATAATCCAGTGTTTGAACTGGGTATCCAGGTTGGAGAACCGTTACGATATTCATCCAACAAATGTCCCCCCGCCCTTTCTAATTACATGCATGCAGCAAAATAAAATGTTTCCATCAAGCGCACAAAGCATACCTGCACCGGGGGTTGCCTGTGTGATAAATATTTGTACTGTCAATGTGGTCAGCGTGGTTCTCTGGTGCTTTATTGGTAATTTGTTGTATGACGGCTATTACAAAACCAGGGGGAAGCCTTGACAAAGAGACAGCCTCATATTTGTTTATGCACTTTTTTTTTGCCATTGTTTAATAAATATGCAGTGCCCAAAAGGGCAGGTCGCATTAATTCAATTACTGCAGTATATAAACTCTTTCCGGGCGGTCTTGTACCTCTGAGATTATTTATCTTGACTGCACGAATTTCGTGATGTATATTAACTTAGGAACTGTGGAGGGAATTAGGGGAACATGCCTGTCCCAATGGGTTCGTCAACCCGATCGTAACGCAGGGCTGCAGCAATAAATCCGTCAGTGCTGTCTGTGTGTCTCGTATTTTCACTGCTATCACAATGCTCTCAACTCGGTTTGTAGTTGTGTATCTAAGAATGTTCATCTCCCTATTGTCTAGCGGCCTGTGTATAAAAATAAAGTTTATTTTTGGCATCGTCTCGTGTATAACTTCCCATTTAAAATAGAATGCAAGGTGCTTCAATATTTGTGTCACCAATTAATTAATTTCTGTTTCATTTACTGTCAAGTTGAGGGCCGAAATATCTGGATTGACGATAGCATCTCGATGACTAGAAGTGATACCTCGGATCTACAAAAATTATCACTTACTTTAACTACACTATTATTTATTCATAGATTCAAAAACGCATATGACTGGGTTAAGAGAGAAGTTTTATATAATATTTTTATTGAATTTGGTATTCCCAAGAAGCTTACTTACTTACTGGCTTTTAAGGAACCCGGAGGTTCATTGCCGCCCTCACATAAGCCCGCCATTGGTCCCTATCCTGAGCAAGATTAATCCAGTCTCTATCATCATATCCCAACTCCCTCAAATCCATTTTAATATTATCTTCCCATCTACGTCGCGGCCTCTAGAAAAGGTCTTTTTCCCTCCGGCCTCCCAACTAACACACTATATGCATTTCGGGATTCGCCCATCTCAAACATCTGGATTTAATGTTCCTAATTATGTCATGTGAAGAATACATTGCGTGCAGTTCTGTGTTGTGTAACTTTCTCCATTCTCCTGTAACTTCATCCCTCTTAGCCCCAAATATTTTCCTAAGCATCTTATTCTCAAAGATCCTTAATCTATGTTCCTCTCTCAAAGTGAGAGTCCAAGTATCACAACCATAAAGAACAACCGGTAATATAACTGTTTTATAAATTCTAACTTTCAGATTTTTTGACAGCAGACTGGATGATAAAAGCTTCTCAAACGAATAATAACAGGCATTTGCCATATTTATTCTGTGTCTAATTTCTTCCCGAGTATCATTTATATTTGTTACTGTTGCTCCAAGATATTTGAACTTCTCCACCTCTTCGAAAGATAAATTTCCAATTTTTATATTTCCATTTCGTACAATATTCCCTTCACGAGTCATAATCATATACTTTGTCTTTTCGGGATTTACTTCCAAACCTATCTCTTTACTTGCTTCCAGTAAAATTCCCGTGTTTTCCCTAATCGTTTGTGGATTTTCTCCTAACATATTCACATCATCCGCATAGACAAGCAGCTGATGTAACCCGTTCAATTCCAAGCCCTCTCTGCTATCCTGGACTTTCCTAATGGCATACTCTAGAGCGAAGTTAAAAAGTAAAGGTGATAGTGCATCTCCTTGCTTTAGCCCACAGTGAATTGGAAACGCATCTGATAGAAACTGACCTATACGAACTCTGCTGTACGTTTCACTGAGACACATTTTAATTAATCGAACTAGTTTCTTGGGAATACCAAATTCAATAAGAATATCATATAAAAATTCTCTCTTAACCGAGTCATATACCTTTTTGTTTCCCAAGAACCTAGTTTGGCTAATTAAAATGTGCCTCAGTAAAACCTACAGCAGAGTCCGTATAGGCCAGGTTCTGTCATATGCTTTTCCAGTTCACTAAAGCAAGGACATACACTATCACCTTTACTTTTTAACTTTGCTCTAAAATATACCATTAGCAAAGTTCAGAAAAACAGAGAGGATTTGGAATTGAACTGGTTACATCAGTTGCTTGTCTATGCGGATGACGTGAATATGTTAGGAGAACATCCACAAACTATTAAAGAAAACACGGTAATTTACTTGAAGCAAATAAAGAGATAGGTTTGGAAGTAAATCCCGAAAAGACAAAGTATATGATTATTCTTCGAAGAGGTGGAAAAATTCAAATATCTTGGAGAAACTACCTAGTGAAGGATACACTGCAAGGAATGATGAACGGGAGTAGAGTTCGTGGCAGAAGAAAAATATATCAGATGATACACGACATTAAGATAATATGTAGATCATATGCGTAGACTAAGAGAAAGGCAGAAAATAGGAAAGCTCGGTTTGCAGTGAAACACTTGCCATGGAGCAGAACACTTATGTATGTATGTATGTATGTATGTATGTATGTATGTATGTATGTATGTATGTATGTATGTATGTATGTATGTATGTATGTATGTATGTATCAATTAATGAAAAATATTTTGTAGAATTACATGGTAAACATAACTAATTTTGAGAGTAAAGGCCCATTCACAATGAAAATTAAACATAACCGTAACATAAACAAAGAAGTTTGCGCCCAGGCTACCAAATGGGATCATTCACAATGATTCACATAAACATTGACATAAACATTACCGTAAGACGTTAACACGAAAGTTTGCAAACTCCAAACTTTCATGCTTATGCTTACGCGATTTGCAAACAGAACACAATCGTGGAGCGCTGAAGTATGCGACAGAATATGAGGAAATGATATCGTTGTTATGTTTCCATGGTTACCAAGTATGTTTGCTGTTATGTTTATGTTCCCATCGTGAATGATGGTATGACTTCTTGATTTTATTGTAACGTTAAGTTAATGTTTACGTTATGTTTAATTTTCATTGTGAATGAGCCTTAAATGTTACGCTTTCTCTTGTGTATATCGTCGTTATTCCTGTAATAACTCCTATGTGCAAAATATAAAATTTTTCAGTAGGAAGAAAAAATACATTTATTCATCCTATGGCAGCCGTACATAGGAGACTGTGAATTCTTACATTTTCGAAACAAAGAAATGTAATTGCATATAGGAGATTTTATTATTTGCTATATCACTATTTAAGTTATTTAATAGAGCAAAAATCTGAAAATCAATAAATATGTCACATAGGAGTTATTGCAGGAAGAACGACGATATGCAGAAACGATATGGACAGAATTCATCCATTAATAATAATAATAATAATAATAATAATAATAATAATAATAATAATAGTTTTATTTTCCCTGGCAGGGTTAAGGCCATCAGGCCTTCTCTTCCACTCAACCAGGATCAAATCACATACAGAAAAATACATACCGATATACAAATATTAACTTAAAATAATAATAATAAACATAATAAAGTAAAAAAGAGATTGAATACATATACACAATCAGTCAGTCAGGTTGTGATAAATTGCTAGATGCATATAAACAGTCAGAAAGATAAACTGCACGCCCGAAATCACTTTTTTCCAATAATAGGAATGCTGAAAACTTACATATATATATATATATATATATATATATATATATATATATATATATCTAAAATTTTAGCCCATTTTGATAGCTACTGTAATATGAGTATATTGTTTTTTCACTGATTCTTCTGTGGCAACGTATAATTCAGTTTCTCTGCAGAAAATAATGAAGTAGGGTTATATGAAACGCGTGTACAAGCTCGCGTTGAAATTTCTTGCTTAAAGATTTTTTTAGCCCGCAGTAACTGGTGTGTGAGTGTACGCAATTCTTTGTGATGTCATCGTTGTGCGGGTGGAGGGAGCTTTAGGGACAGGGTAATGAGAGAGACAAACCTACGGTTAACTGATTTATTTTAATCCCCACAAGGGGGATATAAAATGAATTACAATAGTAGCGGTACCTGCAGTGGTTTGGGGGTGGGGGTGTCGCAACAAAAGCGCCACGTGGTGGGGGTGGTGCGGGCTATTGCCCCCCTCCGGGACAGATAAACCCGTCGGTGTTGTAATGCTGAAATATGGTCAGCACACCAAGCCCGGGGATTAGCAGAGGGCTTTTTAAAAAACCAAAAATAAAGCCAATCGGCAAATTTTACGGGAAATGGAGTAAATATGGTACCGTCCGCTCCTCTAACCCCCTTCCTTCCTTCCTCCGGCTCTCTTCAATCCCATATGTGAACAAGAGGACGAAAATCCGTTTATTGCGCGCTCTATTTTATTACGTCATTTAAGAGACCAGAGATTTTGCCTATCACAACAGCCAGAATTTTTTTTTCCTCCCCGACAGACAAAATGCAGCAAAATATTTTCTTTCAATTTAAATCGATTTTATTGCTAGTTAATTACCGGTCACAGTATACATTTTTAACACATTGTATAATAGCCGCCACGGTGGTCTACAATCCTGGACTTACAATCTGTGGATCCGTGTTCGATTCCCGGTGTACCCCTGTATAACTTGTGCTGGGGAAGCCTATGGTTCAGTTAACACAGGGGAGCTACAATTCTCCTGTGGCATCTCATCTCATTTCATATCTCATCTCGTCTCGTCTCATCTTGTCTCGTCTCGTCTCGTCTAATCTCGTCTCATCTCATCTGGTCTCGTCTCATCTCATCTCGTCTCATCTGGTCTCGTGTCATCTGGTCTCGTCTCGTCTCATCTCATCTCGTCTCATCTGGTCTCGTCTCATCTCATCTCATCTCGTGTCATCTGGTCTCGTCTCATCTCATCTCGTGTCATCTGGTCTCGTCTCATCTCATCTCGTGTCATCTTGTCTCGTCTCGTCTCATCTCATCTCGTCTGGTCTCATCTCATCTCGTGTCATCTGGTCTCGTCTCATCTGGTCTCATTTCATCTCGTGTCATCTGGTCTCGTCTCAGCTCATCTCATCTCGTCTCATCTGTTCTCGTCTCATCTCACCTCGTCTCATCTCATCTGGTCTCGTCTCATCTCATCTCGTCTCATCTGGTCTCGTCTCGTCTCATATCATCTCGTCTCATCTGGTCTCGTCTCGTCTCATCTCATCTCATCTCGTGTCATCTGGTCTCATCTCGTCTTATCTCATCTAGTCTCATCTGGTCTCGTCTCATCTCATCTCATCTGGTCTCGTCTCATCTCATCTCGTGTCATCTGGTCTCGTCTCATCTCATCTCATCTCGTCTCATCTGGTCTCATCTCGTCTCATCTCATCTCGTCTCATCTGGTCTCGTCTCATCTCATCTGGTCTCGTCTCGTCTCATCTCATCTCGTCTCGTCTTGTCTCATCTCATCTCGTCTCATCTGGTCTCGTCTTGTCTCATCTCATCTCGTCTCATCTGGTCTCATCTCATCTCATCTCATTCTGGGCAACGATTCTGTCGGGAAATTGGTCTACAATCTGCACAACTGGCTTCATATAGGTGAATGACAAAAATTCAAGTACCCACCATATAGGCCTATATACTATATATATGTATATATATATATATATATATATATATATGTGTGTGTGTGTGTGTGTGTGTGTGTGTGTGTGTGTGTGTGAATTCGATATAAAAATGTATGTAAATGTGAATTCCATATGAAACATACTAACATACTAACAGCACTTCGTCACCGGCGTGGCTCTGTCGGTTAAGGCGCTTGCCTTCCGATCTGAAGTTGTATTCGGGTGCGGGTTTGATTTCCGCTTGGGCTGATTTCCGAGGTTTTCCCCAACCGTAAGGTGAATGCCAGGTAATCTATGGCGAACCCTCGGCCTCATCTCTTCAAACACTATCTCGCTATCGCCAATCTCACCGACGCTAAATAACCCAGTAATTGATATAGCGTCGTTAAATAACCAACTTAAAAAAAAACAGCACATCAATTCTGCAGTGCCTGGGAAAAGTGACATAAGTCAATTTCCACACCTCCTTTTTTGATAATTTATTGACAACTTACACTGATTTATGTCGATTTGATTTTTTTCTGTATGAATTATTGTAATGGGAGAAATACTTATGTCTCTGTTCCCAAGCGAGCAGATGTTCCATAAGTTGTCAATAAATTATCAAAAAAGGTTTGTGGAAACTGACTTATGTCACTTTTCCCAGGCAATGCAGAATTATCACTGTAGTTTTATGTGATATTACGAAATAACTCTCGGAATATTTCTGTATCATTCGCAGAACAAGACTTTTATAAAAAAAAAAAAGAAACAAAAAAAAAAAACAAACAAAAGACAGTTTTATGTAGGTACTCCTCAAACCACATTCAGAATGTTTGAGTAGCATCACATTCTTCGTAACTATGGGCCATATTCATAGACGTTCTTAGCGCGGGCTTCCGGTGGATGATCAGCGAACTAACGTTTTTCGTATTCATAAACCAGTGTTAGCGATATGATATGACATGAATTCTGTACAAGTAATCAGTCGATAGCCGGGGCTAGTTTAGCACGCTCGTAGCGCGGGCTAGCGAAATGTCTATGAATAGCACTCTATAAGTTTAAGGATGTGATAAGTTATCAGCTATTCTCATTTCCCTACTATTGCAAGATGATGACGATGATGATGATGATGATGATGATGATATTAATGATAACAATAACAATAGTAGTAGTAATAGTATTGTTATATCGTATTATTCTAACGTATAATAATAATAATAATAATAATAATAATAATAATAATAATAGTAGAAGTAGTAGTAGTAATAATAATAATAATATTGTTATATCCTATTATTCTAACGTATTATTATTATTATATTACCAATATATAATTAATAATAATAATAATGATAATAATAATAATTTGTGCATAAAAGAAAGAAACAAACTTCACGTAAAATCCGTCGAAAGTGAACTTCGGTTCTGGTTAAAATAAACTAAAACACGAGTTTTCCGAATTTAATCAATGAGAAGCAACTCCTAAAGGCCGCTGCATCAGATAAGAATTATTATTGTTATTATTATTAGTTTCGTAGTGGAAGTGATGTTGCTGAAAAAGTAGAAGTACTGAATGTCTTCCACAGTGTGGTATGTAAGAATCTCTGTAGGCTAAATCTAAATTTCTATGCATTCAGCGAAGTCAACTTCATTCGTCCTAACACGTGCCATCCGATGAAAGCTTTAAGCAGAGGGAAAGTTTTCCGTTTGTAAACAGATAATTAAACAGGCGGGTTCGAGTCTCGCAAAAGTTTGAGCTCCTCCTGATACGTGCGGAGGGTTCGTTGGAACTCGTCGCCCAATTGAATTAGATTTTTACTTTTACCTGTCAGATCTTTCCGACCGAGCAAGGGAGGGGATTGTCACTCAAGACATGTTGGTATTCCTGTCGCGGCCCGTTGGTGTCACCACTCTTAGTGACGCACCTTGCGTCATCCGAGACGAGGGGCTATGAGACAGATACCGGGTGAACATTAAGTATGGTCTCCCTTAAAACCAAAATTAAATTTAGGCCCTATACAGTGAGTTTGAAACAAAATGTTAGAAAAGATTGGATAGGTATAAGGTACCAGTAAAAATAGAGTGACCCGTAAGTTATATCATCAATTTGAAGGGATTAATCTTTGACATATCTCAAACAGAACAGTTTATTAAAATTTTGCTCGTTTTCCTCCTACGTTTCGGGGAAAAAATAAGTGAAACGTTTAATAACGTATTATAAGAAAATATTGACTGAATTCCCAATATCCTCAGTGAATTGAAGAGAGCTGTGAATTCTGATGATAAATTATTGAACCAATTTTAGTTTTGTTCCTTAAATTTGCAGAAATATGGTCCGAACAAATGTAAAGTTTTTTTCCTTCGAGCAATTTAAAATTGTATGGAACCGTGGCAACGCTGTAGAAGGTTATTGTCTGGAATCAGCAGATTCCTACAGGTTGCGTATACTTTTGGTAGAGCAACGAAGGAGAGATCAAAAAATGTAAACATAAACGATAATTGCTTTTCAAGGCAGCTCTGGAAATTTGCTTTCTCTTATTTAAGTTTACCGCCGAATTATTTCATATTCATATGTAGGTCAATTGCTTTTTAATTAATTTTTGCTTCCTCCTGAGAAATTATTTTCTGTGAAGTCATAAAGGAGATTTAATAAAATCAACGACTTACACCATTTAATCAATTTAGTCACCTATACAAAAATGTACAATATATATCAAGCAAATCAATTGAATTTAGAAGCGTAAACAATATATCTTATTTACTTACGGCTTTTAAGGAACCCGCAGGTTCATTGCTGCCCTCACATAAGCCTGCCATCGGTTGCTACCTTGTGCAAGATTAATCCAGTCTCCATCATCATATCCCATCTCTTTCAAATCTGTTTTAATATTATCCTCCCATCTACGTCTCGGCCTCCTCAAATGTCTTTTTCACTGCGGCCTTCCAACTAACATTCTATATGAATTTCTAGATTCGCCCATACGTGCTACATGCCCTGCCCATCTCATACGTCTGGATTTAATGTTCCTAATTATGTAAGACGAAGAATACAATGCTTGCAGTTCTGAGTTCTCTAACTTTCTCCATTCTCCTGTAACTTCATCCCTCTTAGCCCCAAATATTTTTCTAAGAACCTTATTCCCAAACACCCTTAATCTCTGTTCCTCTCTCAAAGTGAGAGTCCAAGTTTCACAACCATAGAGAACAACCGGTAATATAACTGTTTTATAAATTATAACTTTCATATTTTTTGACAGCAGACTGGATGACAACCAAATAATAACAGGCATTTCCCCTATTTATTATGCGTTTAATTTCCTCCCGAGTGTCATTTATATTTACTACTGTTCCTTCAAGATATTTTAATTTTTCCACCTCTTCAAAGGATAAACCTCCAATTCTTATTTTTCCATTTCGTACAATATTCTGGCCACGAAACATAATCATATACTTTGTCTTGTAGGAATTTACTTCCAAACCTATCTCTTTACTTGCTTCAAGTAAAATTTCCGTGTTTTCCCTAATCGTTTGTGGATTTTCTCCTAACATATTCACGTCATTCGTATAGACAAGAAGCTGATGTAACCCGTTCAATTCCAAATCCTCTCTGTCATCCTGAACTTTTCTAATGGCATATTGTAGAGTGACTTCGCTCTAGAGTTAACATTATATCAATTGAGTTAATTCAGTTTAAAAGGTTTACAAACAATACATCAGTTGAGCTATACAAAATATACAATAGGCCTTCACAGCAACCACATTATTTCTCAATTTACAATTATAAACAATTTATCAGTAACATCATATGCAATTCATCAGTAATATAGGACTGGCTAAATGCTTCTCTTGTTATGTATCTGTTAATACACTGTAATGAATCCGCTATTGGTACATCTCTAATGTCCATTGGGAAATTATTGCGAAAATGAGGCAAATGTCCTAGTTTATTACGTTTTATGACAATGGATTTCCTTCTGATCGTGTAATAATTTACCAAAATTTTAAGATCATAACAGGTATTTGTTTATATGTTGATTTAAGGTGTTGCGAACCTGTATTTCCTTAATAATTATGAAGTAATATGAAATACTTTGCTTAGAGTTTACGTACAATTGTTATCCGAATATTTTGATTCTTTCTTCGAGTTTGATTTCCTCCCTACGTCTATTGTAAAAATAACAGCAATTATCTTTCTTTCTCGTGATGTATAAACAACCTTAAAATATTGAAGTTAAATGCAAATGAATGGAAAGGATATATTTTTTACTCTGCTTGGAGCAATGTTTCGATTCTGACATTCCATTAGTTTAATTAAAAGAATTGTTTTCCTTCTTGTAATAATATAGACCGAGAAGCTGTCTTTTCACGTTTTGGGTGTCTTTCTCCCAGTCGTTTTGTGTGCAATAATAATCCCTTGTCTTGCTGTCTCGAGATGTGTAATAAAACGTTGTCTTCTTGTACAGGGACATCATTTTATTTTTACTTGCAGTTTTATTGTACCTGCATTTCTGAATGTACTTCACTCTCACCCCTTCACTAATGTCCTTGCTCCCGTCAGACACACAAACTTACGGCCGCTGTTGCATTCGAAGTCTTCAAGCAGTGAAGTAAACATTGCAGTGTATAGTGTGTTTCATAAATATGATTGCGTTTTCTATAGAAGAAAGAACCTATATTAATAATATCGTATTAAAAAATTATATTCAAGAAACGATAAATTCAATTTCAGAGAATATGCTTCAAAATGTTTTTAATAATATGCGTACTGAATTGAAGCCTGCATTGTAATGAACGGCAATCATTTTCAGCAACTTGTTTAAAAATTCAGATTAACTTTTTTTGAATTGAGGTGGCTAGAAGCAAAGGAATGCTAGTGACATTTGTAATAACATGAGTTAAGTGCATCCAGTGTAAGCAAAAGTATCTGAAATTTTAGTGGCAAAGGGATATTTTAATTGCATCACACGTTAAAATTTAAATAAAAATTTCACCGATTTTACGAAAGCTCAAATATTTAAACCCCATTTTCTCAAAAGTAACTTAAGTGCACTTACAGCCCTTTACTTATGACCCCTCAATTTAAATGCACTTTCTATATTGTATGGATAACAGCAATAATTAATATGCTAAATAAAGTAGACATTACATAACGAACATAGCCGCCTAAAAAGTTGAGTTTTTGAAAAAAAAAATGTTACTACTCTACTGTATTTTGATAAATTCCGTAAAAGTGATGATCAAACTGAAAATCGTAATATCGTATTTGCCTACAACATAAATGGATACACTACTTTCTTCTCCTCCTATACCTAGTAAAATGATTTGTTTACATATTGCACTAGTAACATCAAACTCCTGTAATGGAAGGGGGAAACAGTGTTTCCGAGTATAGCCAGGTTAATGTTAAAAATGTTGGTAAAAATAAAGTGATGTCCCTGTATATATTATACTTGTAATATTCTTTGACACTCTTAAAACAGGTGTATGCCTATCTTGAAACCAGTTCAATATTTGCCAATCTCATTGTACTGTATATGGAACTGGTGGGCAATAACACGAAAACAGAACAACGGAAGAATTTATGCGGGTGTCTTGAGTTCTTGTATTTGAGTGTGGAGTTATTCTGCTAAGGGTAGTGGGGATACATAATTTAATAGAGTGCATGGAGGAAAAAAGTCTTCACTTTCCGTAATATAGAACATGGCTTTGTATAGGCTTTTTGTAATGTTTCTGAAAACTCTTTTTTTGTGAAGCATGGCTTCACAATGTCACAGCTTTGCATTGCAGTCCATTCCAGCCAGATTTACATTTCGTATTTTTACTTTCTATATACATTTTATATTTTTATTTATGTATATACGTGTCGAATGATTTCAAAAATAGTTGTTTCATTTCTTTCGCCCCTATTTCTAATGATATACCGACAGGTGATCTAAAAATTTGTATTGAATGAAAATTTGTACGTAGAAGAAGATCGATAAGAGATGGTATTTTTTTTAAAGGCGAAAAGGCATTCCGCAAAAGAGAAAGTGTTTTAATACATGAGGCGCTCGGAATACAAATGGTGCAAATCCAAAAATTAAACAGTTGCTAATTTAGGATTTAATAAATACATCGGTGTCAGATCGTTCTATATTAATAATAAAATGAATCTATTATTTAAGTTTTGGCAATAGATAGTAGCACTTTACCAGAACCCTGAAACAGATTGCCATTTTGTCAGAAGACAAGTTGTACAAGTCCACCTCACTTAGCAAAATGTGCTTTTTAATTTTGCGGTTTGTTCTTTTGTTCATTAATTAATGTTATTTTCATTTGTGCGAGTAATTGTTAAATTATACGAATCAATCTAAATGGAGTTGTCGGTACCTGATGCAATTGGAAGCAAGTGAGATACTGAAAATGAAAGTAAAGAAAAACACAATTCAAGTAATTAGTTATGTATTAGTTACGTTATGGTTATGTTGCAAGAGGCCATATTAATTTTATTTACAAAGTTACATTTGGTCATATCTTAAAAACAAAGACAACTGCAAACAGGTCACGATTAAAATCGTACAACATACGTGTAAAATTAAAATATGACAGAAGCATCTTTCCGACAGTTACCGTGTTACACGCGCTGAAGATGATAAAAATGAAATATCGATTCCATGAAATTGTAATATATATATATATATATATATATATATATATATATATATATATATACTACTAGGTTCAAAAAGTTCCCGGAATTTTACTACCATTTTTCGTATTAATATATAACAAGGGATATTATACATTTGTTTTGTTGGTAACATTCATGATGTCATTTCCTTAAAGTTTGTTGATAATGGCAATTATTGGTTTTGAGTTGTAGGCAATTGTTTGTCATAGTGTTTCGTTTGTTCGTCGCATTTTGTAATTATGTCCACAGAGCAAAGTACAAACATCAAGTTCTGTGTTTTGCTGGGGACATGATCAGTATGGCTGATGAAAATGGTGATTTCTTAAACAAAATGAAACTGGTGCTACTTGTACGACCCAGTCCCTAAAACGACAGTCATCTGAGTGGAAATCGAAAACATCTCCTCGGAAGCAGAAATTTCCTAGGACACTTCCAAAGGCAAAGTTATTTTAAATGTTATGTTTTATTTAACGACGCTCGCAACTGCAGAGGTTATATCAGCATCGCAGGAAGTGCCGGAATTTTGTCCCGCAGGAGTTCTTTTACATGCCAGTAAATCTACTGGCATGAGCCTGCCGCATTTAAGCACACTTAAAGCAAAGTTATGTTGGAAGTTTTCTTCGACTCTCAGGGTCTCATGCACCATGAGTTCATTCCAGAAGGTCGTACTGTAACGAAAGAATTGTACGTAGAAACCCTCCGTCGCCTCTGGGACGCAGTGAGAAGGAAACGTCCAGAAAAGTGGGTAGAAAACAACTGGTTCCTTATGCATGACAATGCACCTGCTCATCGCGCAATTATTGTAAAGAATTTTCTTGCCAGGCACAACATAACTGCTTTGGATCATCCACCATACTCTCCTGATCTCTCACCACCTGATTACTTTCTGTTTCCCCGTCTGAAAAGTCATCTAAAAGGACGGAGATTCAATGCTGAAGAGGTTATCGCAAACGCGACGAGAGCACTAAGACGGGTTTCACAAAATGGCTTCCAGGCCTGCTTCCAGGAACTCTACACGCGTTGGCAAAAGTGTGTTGTTGGGGAAGGCAACTATTTTGAAGGGAATGCTGTAGAATAGTGTTTAAGGTACGTTGTTTCTATGATGCTAGCAAATTCCGGGAACTTTTTGAACCTAGTATGTATTTTATTTGGTTGTTATAACTGTGTTTCATTTTGATTTAAGTAACTTCTCAAGTGATAAACTGTTGTTCTTATATGTGTAGATTATGATAAAATTTTTAATTACCGCTCGTGTATCGTACATTATTTTGTGCGAAGATCGTTTATTACATGCCTGAAAGAGGAATTTCTAATTAGTTACAATGAAATCTCCATCTTGGTTTCTGTTCAATGACGGCAGATTAGCAAAACAAAAATATCTATCTTCAACATTGTTGCTTTAAAATGTTTTCTGTGTTTACTATACCCCAGCAGGCCGTGATATACGTCTGTCTTTTTTCCCCCAGTCTATAAGTGCGAACTTGAAACAAACGGCTTCCTTAATGTTACATGCATCACGAATGTAGTAACTTTAGTGGAGTTATAGAGTTTACTTAATATTTGCAAATATTTAAAAACAATAATTAACAGTGCAATTTAGGTGAAATTGCAGTGGTAAGCTTCCAATTTATAATTATTACTATATTGAACGTCTCTAAAAATAATATGTTAAAGGCCTAAAGCAGTAAAATCAATATGTCACTTAAGCGGTAAGAAGAGCGAAATTATTATGTGTTTTAGGTTGGGAATACTGAATGTGGAATTTTAGACTTACGGCGGATTGGTTTTGTGCGGAAACCAAGCAAATACGCACGATCTCGCACAAAAGTAACTTACATGAAAACAGAATAGAATAGGCCTATGTCTTTTTCCGGGACATTATTGTAATTATAGTTAATACTGATAGAGAATTGTTAAAATTCTATAACAAGTGAAAGTCATAAGCTACTGATTATTTTAATGTACACTGATCATATTTCCATATGAAATATTCCGACATTGTCAGCGGACAAGTGAAGCAAATCCATGATTTATTTGTCATTATTTAATTTGAGCCATTAATTTTGTTTAAGGTATTTTTATTCCTATGGCATAGGTGAGATGAAAGGGTATTTTGTGTTTATAAATAAATGTACATTCATGAAAAATTGTTGTACTGATTTTTGTATTTTGTTTTTCTAAAACAATGAATAGCTCACTAACAGTTTCTGTGGACTTGCACCACTTGTATTCTGAGTGCCTCATTTATAGAAATAAACGAACAGAAAATGTAAATAGAATTGATGTATCGACAATTCCACTAAAATTAAGAATTATCGGTCTAAATGAGGGAAGGCAGTAGGTTTCCCGACTAAAAGATAAGAAAGTAAATACATATTCGTAAATGCAGTTGGTCAGTAGGTAGGCCTACTGATTGAGCGTTCTCTTGAGGCGTATACATTTCTTCGTTTACTCGGTTGAACCTTCCGTTAACAGACGGTGAAAATTATGGTGATTTTTTTTTGTCTAAGTGGTAGTTATTCTGTAGCAGCAGTACAGAAATGGATATTGGTAAAGTGAAAGTTTATAAAAAGACATGAACTTCCTTCATTGCAGAGCTGTACAAGCAGGTTTTGCTAAAGGAAAGAATAAAGCAGAACACGTAGAAGTGGTAGATTACGTGGGGAAAAGAAGAAAATTTCTACGTGGATAGAAAGCATAGGAGATAGGAAGAAGAATTGAGGGAACTAGAAAATATGACATGAAAGGAAATGTAACGTGAGAAGGGAGAGAGGCTTAGAAAATGCCAGTAAAAGAAATAAGTGTATAAAGTGACTGACTACCCGCATAGAGGACTGGGAAAATACTGCTCGCGTAAGTTAATGTAGAGGGAGGACCGAAAACTTGGGAAAGAGAGTAAAACAGAGGTCTCCACAAATTTATGTCATGAATTTGAAATTTGAGTGTTTCTTTTTCTCCTCTCAACTCGGAGAGAATAATAAAATGGTAGCCCTTGAAGTTTACAAACTTTCGTACTTTATTTATTCTGTTCGAACACGTCATCAGCATGGCCTTCTTATTAATATATTACTTTGACATTATTTTCCAATAGAAATGTCTTTCTTTCCTTTTTCATTTCTTTTCTCATTTCTTCCTTTCCTTTTTTCTTTCTTTCATTTCTTTTTAGCTTTCTTTCCTGTTTTCTTTCTTTCTTCATTTCTTTCTTTCCTTTTTTTCTTTTATTTCTTTTTTTTTCCATTTCTTTTTTTTTCTTTCTTCATTTTTATTTATTTCCGTTTTTCGTTCTTTCTTTATTTTTTCTTTCTTTCTTTTTTCTTTTCTGCCTTTTATTTCTTTTTTCTTTCTTTCTTCATTCTTTTCTTTCTTTCTTAATTTCTTTCTTTCCTTCCTTCTTTCTTCCTTTCCTTCATTCTTTCTTTCTTTTCTAATTTCCTTCTTTCCTACTTTATTTCCTACTTTCATTCTTTCATAATTTCTTTCTACCATTTTCTTTTTCTTTCTTTCCTTTTTTCTTTCTTCATTTTTATTTATTTCCGTTTTTTGTTCTTTCTTTATTTTTCCTTTCTTTCTTTTTTCCTTTCTGCCTTTTATTTCCTTTTTCTTTCTTTCTTCATTCTTTTCTTTCTTTCTTCATTACTTTTTTCTTAATGTCTTTCTTTCCTTCTTTCTTTCTTTCCTTCATTCTTTATTTCTTTTCTAATTTCCTTCTTTCCTACTTTATTTCCTACTTTCAGTCTTTCATAATTCCTTTGTACCATTTTCTTTTTCTTTCTTTCCTTCTTTCTTCCTTCATTTTTATTTATTTCCGTTTTTCGTTCTTTCTTTATTTTTTATTTCTGCCTTTTATTTCTTTCTTTCTTCATTTCTCTTTTCTTTCTTAATTTTTTTCTTTCCTTCCTTCTTTCTTTCTTTCCTTTATTCTCGGTTTCTTTCTTTCTTTTCTAATTTCCTTCTTTCCTACTTTAATTCTTTCATAATTTCTTTCTACCATTTTCTTTTTCTTTCTTTCCTTTTTTCTTTCTTCATTTTTATTTATATCCGTTTTTCTTCTTTCTTTCTTTTTTCCTTTCTGCCTTTTATTTCTTTCTTTCTTCATTTCTCTTTTCTTTCTTAATTTCTTTCTTTTCTAATGTCCTTCTTTCCTACTTTATTTACTACTTTCATTCTTTCATAATTTCTTTTTACCCTTTTCTTTTTCTTCTTTTCCTTTTTTCTTTCTTCATTTATTTTTCTTTCTTTCTTTGTTTCTTTCTTTCTTTCATTCTTTCTTTCCTCATTCATTCCACCATCTATTCTCCCTTTCTTCCATTTATCTGCTCATCCATTCTTCTATCCATCTGTCTCCCATCCGTTCGCTCCTTCCATAATCGGTTTCTTTGTACGTTCATTCACTAGTTCGTCTGTTATTTCGTTCATCTGTTATTCGTGTTACCATAAATACTCCGGCCGTTACTTCTTGCGCTCATTCTTCTATTCAATTAAAGTAGAACTTGGAAAGAAATATGAACATACACTGTTCTATCACGGAACTCTTTCCTCTCAGCATTTTTGAAAGATATCGCCTAGGGCAGGAAACAGACTCATTTTTAGTTTAGTTTTTACGCAGGCCTACATGAACTGCTTCCGTTTCACATCAGCGGATATCCTTCTTCAGTTTACATAGTGAAATTGCTTTCTGGTTTTGGTCGATTCTGACAGGTAACAGGTTTCAATCTCTGGCAATTCTTGCGAGATCTGAAGTAAGCTTTCCCCGAGTAATTGGGATTTATCTTCAGTCTCTCGTTCTACGACTGCTGGTTTATCTATAATATCGTGTCATTCTCTCTTTGCCGGGGTAGTTTACTAAGATTATCCTTACATTACCAGTAGCCACCCTGAATGGAGGGATGGAATGTATATGGCGGCGAGTTGGATCAGTTGTGAGTAAATTAACATTAATTAACTCCTACGTCTATCTTTTCACAGAATGATTACTTACTTACTGGCTTTTAAGGAACCCGGAGGTTCATTGCCGCCCTCACAAAAGCCCGCCATTAGTCCCTATCCTGAGCAAGATTAATCCATTCTCTATCATCATATCCCACCTCCCTCAAATCCATTTTAATATTGTCTTCCCATCTACGTCTAGGCCTTCCTAAAGGTCTTTTTCCCTCCGGCCTCCCAACTAACACTCTATATGCATTTCTGGATTCGCTCATACGTGCTACATGCCCTGCCCATCTCAAACGTCTGGATTTAATGTTCATAATTATATCAGGTGAAGAATACAATGCGTGCAGTTCTGTGTTGTGTAACTTTCTCCATTCTCCTGTAACTTCGTCCCTCTTAGCCCCAAATATTTTCCTAAGCACCTTATTCTCAAAAACCCTTAATCTCTGTTCCTCTCTCAAAGTGAGAGTCCAAGTTTCACAACCATACACAACAACCGGTAACATAACTGTTTTATAAATTCTAACTTTCAGATTTTTTGACAGCAGACTGGATGATAAAAATTTCTCATCCGAATAATAACAGGCATTTCCCATATTTATTCTGTGTTTAATTTCCTCCCAAGTATCATTTATATTTGTTACTGTTGCTTCCAGATGTTTAAACTTCTCCACCTCTTCAAAAGATAAATTTCCAATTTTTATATTTCCATTTCGTACAATACACAGAATGATTAGTTCAATAAATAATCCTGAAATTTAAACCGTATACAGAATATTACGATTTATTTAATGGAGTTCAGTACTCCAGGTTTATGGTAGAAAACAGTTCATTGCTTTATTACATTACAAATTACATACCAGGCGGTGTCTTCTTCCCTTCACAGTCATATCTTGTATATGTGTTTTCCAGGAGTACAGCATTCCAACGATGCATCACAATCAAGTATTTTTTTATAAAGCTACCAATTACTGTCTAAACTAGAGTCAGCCAGAATTCACCTCTGACTTATACGCTTAACAAATAGTTTCTGCTGTAGAGTTACCATAGAAACCATTCTTTGCTGCCAGATTTAATCACCTATTTCTTCCTAGCGTTTTCACGCACCATTGCATTACTGCCCCTAAAGCTTGACTAAAATATAAGGTCGTACAAAATCAATAAAAATGTGTAAGTCATGTAACTTTGTTAAGAAGCAAGTTTATAAAATAGAAACTACAATCTTGTAGTACATAACAGAATGGGGTTTATACAGGTAGGCTATAAACCAATTTCACAACATCTAGATATGGTTGCCATTTTCTCTTCTATCATTAATAGCCTCTCCTCTAATGAATGACATCATTCAGAAAAAAATCTAGCCGAAGTTAAAGCTTCCATAAGGACGACAAATTGCAGGGTTCATACCTCAATCCATTTATAGTTATGTATTACATTACATTCATAGTAACACTGAATAAGGTCAGTTCCCTTTTGCAGAGACAAAAAATAAGTGTTTTTTTTGTATGAATTTGACAGCCCCCTCCAAAAAAAAAAGAACTCGAAGCTCTTTATTTATTTCATTTGCCATAGCAAGAATAGTGGAACAATTTTAAACAACGTTTGTAGAAATAAAATAATCTTTCCGGACTTCTGAATAAACCTAAATATTGAAACTTGTTAAAAGGAGAGGATGGTATTTTTGATGAAAAATTACTAAATTAAAAAAAAATATTCTTTAAAATACTCTGTGATATGTGTGGATCGCCATTTTTAAACTTCCTGCATTATGGATTTTTAAATCACTCGCCCACTTTTATTGTTGTTTCCGGTAAATTAAAGTTTTTGTTTAAAATACCCTTTGATATGTGTGGAATGCATTGCGTAACATTTTGTGGGTATTTGTGCCCTTATCGGATGTTGAGACATCATTTTTAAACTTCCTGCGCTATGGATTTTTAAATCACACGCCCGCTTTTATCGGTTTCCAGTAACTTCATTTCTTTTTGCTACATTGCCAGACAAAATGGATATAATTTCTGAACTATTAAAGATACATGCAGGAAATTTAGAACACACATTCTTTAGACTAGTAGGAAACGTTTCTCTGTAACAGAATTTTGTTAATTGATTTCATTTTAAAAATACGTCCGTTTGTTTGCAAGAAAGGAAATCAGAAAATTGTTACTAAATTTTAATTGTTTATTTTACAAACGTAGGGACTAATATCAAAGTTCTGTTACAGACAGTTTGTAGAACATACTCTTGCAAATACATTGCAAAAACTGTTTGAATCTATCTTTAAAAACGGTTTAGATAATTATATCGGTCTTAGTACAATCCTGCATTGGGTATATTTTTTTTAAATTTGGGCCCCCAAATAATTTTTTTTCAAAATATTTTTATTTGGTTGAGTTGCCACAGCTATGAGCTCTGTACATACGAAAAATTAATAATTTACACCAAATAGGAAAAAAGTTAAAAAAAATACAATCCTCTCTCTCCCCTTAAGTTGATGTGAATAACAAAAATAATTCGTTTGTTTATTGTTGTTTATAATCCGTCGTTTATTCGTATAGTAATCTTCAGGAAATACACAGGCCAAACTTCAAGTCTTAAAGCAACGACAATTTTGTATGTTGTTCATTTTATAGATAGTAAAACTATTATTATTATTATTATTATTATTATTATTATTATTATTATTATTATTATTATTGGTAGTATTGTTCATATGCGGAGACAAAGATGAAGGCAGAAAATAGGAAAGGTTGAAGAATGCTGGGTTTGCAGTGAAAGATCTGCCCTTGGCCAGAACACTATGTATGAATGAATGGATGGTAGTTTTAATGTTATTGTGCATCTTTGTTTGGATATTCTCTCACAAGTTTACTTATTTATACTGTCATTGAAAGTTTATTACTATTATTTTTTTTTTACTTATGGCCGGTACTTGACTTACGTCATTCGCCCGTATGAAGTCAGTTGTGTAGGCCAATTTACCGACAGAGTCGTTGCCCAGGGTGCGTCATAGGAGGCTGGTCTACGCTACATCCGCGATGAGATGGAGATATTTGTGGTGATTTATTGGGAACCGGAACTCCAGGAGAAAACACGATATGTTACCTGGACCATGGGCTTTCCCAACACAAGTATAAATCGGGGTTAAATTAGGAATCGAACCCGGGTCCACAATTAAGCGCTGTAGCCACTAGACCTCCATAGCTATTGTCGGACCATCGGATCTGTGCCCCCGTAAGATATGCGAACTGAACCCTAATTCCTTCTCAGCCTCGGTAATTCAATTCTCTCCCTGCATTCCTATCTCTCTCTTTTCTATTTCTCTCCCTTTCTCTCCCCCACTATTCACAATTTTGAGCCTTCTTGCGGGACAGTTTATTTGCACTTGCAGTCCAGTGTTGTCAACTCAACATGAATACTGTAGCACGGAGTGGCGAAAGAAATATTATTAAGCAATTAATAGCATTTTGCGATGAAGAGAAACAAGAGACACAAACAGGTCAATATCTCTTTCCTATAAATAAGGCAACGATAAAAGCAGCTGCGGTCACTGGTGAGGCTTATTTTATTTCAATTGATTACTTATTAAAATTACTTACTTAACTAATACTAATATAATATGTTATGTAATTTATATAGACAGGTCAGAGCGCCTAATAAAGAAAATCAGGAGAGAGGGAGTCTGTGCAGGAGATGAAAAGCTAGAATGACTAGGGAAGAGCAGACTAAGGAAACCTTTAATTCTTGTAGATCATATGAACCGATGTATATTTTAAGAAAAAAGATACAAGAATTTTATACCATGCAGAAAGAAGTTCCGACATTGAAGAAATTACTGAAGGTTGCGAGAGAAGCAACCATTTCCAAGGTTGAAGAGAAACGTATTCTTCTTCATTTCATTTTTTTGAGCATTCTTTCATAGAAGTCTATCTCCAACTATTGATATTGGATCCTTATGACCACCAATAGGTATTTATCCTACGGAAAGTGATTCGAGACATGGGATTTAGGTTTAAAAAGTGTAGAAATTCAAGATGTAGTATTTTGATTGAAAGAAATAATATTGTAGCATGGAGGAGCAGTTATTTATGACAACGTTTGTCCGAAGTTTGGCAACATCCCTATTCGGCAAGGTTCGTGATCTGCTGTTTGACGTGGTGGGAGGAAAGCGGGTGGAATAGAGTGAGTACAGGCGTTAACTTTTTCAAGAACGACGACAGCGCTGAAGGGGCACAGATCCGACGGTCCGACAATACTTAGTAATTTAAAGTAAGTGTACTGAAACATACAAACCCCTATTGAAGAAGTCAATTTAAATTCGCACTATGAACCCCTGCATGCTTAGAAAAACTCATTTCTTCTGCCAGGGATTAATCCTGTCTTATCCTGCTCTAACTTGCTGAGTTTTGTGTATGAACCACCCTGTATAATATCGTCGGGGCCGGTCCTATCACTATTCCGCGGAGTGTCCATTACCGGCACTTAATCTCAAAGCACTGAAGTTGACCGTCAAACGAAAGAAATAAAATGAATTCAAACGAAAAACATGGTGAGATAAAAGGGAGAGGACGCTCCTGCCGCCAGTGGAGTGGACCGAATACACGGAACTCAGTTGAGGTGAAGATCCAGGAACGTGTTGGGGGTAGCAATGGCTGTCGTTGTCACCTCTCGTTGGAAACCGAACACCTTCCTCCCTGCTACCCTCTTCTCTAACACGTTAACACTCTTTCCACTATATTTTCCTCTTCTTGATGTTTACAACCCTCCCTTCAACTTCAACCTCGTCCTCCTCCTCCTCCTCCGCTTTCTCCTCCGTCCCCGCAAACAAGCGGCCCTTCCATCTTGTTCTCACATGGCTCTTTATGTCTTCTTCCAACATCTCGTCCGTGTCCTAAAACAAACTGAAAGCAGGCCACCCTCTTACAATGTTGTCGTAGGTTTTACAGTGTTTTATATGCATCTCACACCTCATATGCAGTGAAAACCCATTCCATTAATAACACATACTCTTCATTATTGAATTCAATTCCTATACTCTTCCTCTAAGTGTTTTGCAAGGGAAAGTGTTGTGAAAGATTTCATCAGTGTCAAAGCATCAAAATTTTCCTCCATTTTACATACTTACTTACTTACTGGCTTTTAAGGAACCTGGAGGTTCATTGCCGTCCTCACATAAGCCCGCCATTGGTCCCTATCCTGAACAAGATAAATCCAGTCTCTATCATCATATCCCACCTCCCTCAAATCCATTTTAATATTATCTTTCCATCTACGTCTCGGCCTCCCTAAAGGTCTTTTTCCATCCGGCCTCCCAACTTACACTCTATATGCATTTCTGGATTCGCCCATACGTGCTACATATCCTGACTACCTCAAACGTCTGGATTTAATGTTCCTAATTATGTCAGGTGAAGAATACAATGCGTGCAGTTCTGTGTTGCGTAACTTTCTCCATTCTCCTGTAACTTCATCCCTCTTAGCCCCAAATATTTTTCCTAAGCACCTTATTCTCAAACACCCTTAAGCTATGTTCCTCTCTCAAAGTGAAAGTCCAAGCTTCACAATCATACAGAACAACCGATAATATAATTGTTTTATAAATTCTAACTTTCAGATTTTTTGACAGCAGACTCGATGATAAAAGCTTCTCAACCGAATAACAACAGGCATTTCCCATATTTATTCTGTGTTTAATTTCCTCCCGAGTGTCATTTATATTTGTTACTGTTGCTCCCAGGTATTTGAAATTTTCCACGTCTTCAAAGGATAAATTTCCAATTTTTATATATCCATTTCATACAATATTCTCGTCACGAGACATAATCATATACTTTTTCTTTTCGGGATTTACTTCCAACCCTATCGCTTTACTTGCTTCAAGCGTTTTCCCTAATCCTTTGTGGATTTCTGCTAACATATTCACGTCATCCGCATAGTCAAGAAGCTGATGTAACCCGTTCAATTCCAAACCCTGCCTGTTATCCTGAACTTTCCTAATGGCATATTCTAGAGCGAAGTTAAAAAGTAAAGGTGATAGTGCATCTCCCTGCTTTAGCCCGCAGTGAATTGCAAAAGCATCAGATAGAAACTGGCCTATACGGACTCTTCTGTAAGTTTCACTAAGACACATTTTAATTAATCGAACTAGTTTCTTGGGAATACCAAATTCAATAAGAATATTATATAAAACTTCTCTCTTTACTGAGTCATACTCCATTCTGAAATCTATGAATAACTGATGTACTGTACTCTTACCTGTCTCCAATATCTGTCGAATACAATACTGCTTTTGTTAGAAATCTTAAGTTCATGGACTCAGCACGGTTTGATCCAATTCAGGGTGATGTACAGAATACATTGTGAATCAGACTCTTGATTTTAGGTTGGCTTTAAACAGGCTAAAAGTATGAATTGCAATTAATGTCAAGTTAGGATGATGAAACGCTTATAAAAGAATACAAATTCGGAAAAGAAAAAAAAAACGCTTTTCCGATGAAATGTGGATTAACGTGTTTTGATTGCGAGCTCCTCATATGTAGACTATGGTTGTTAGTACTTCAATTTTAATCGGCTTAAAATTAACATTTTAGGACTTGTTCACGTAAAAAGTTACAAAATTCCCTTCCGTTAACTGGGTGTCACGATATACAGGGACATCACTTTATTTTTACCAACATTTTTAACATTAACCTGGCTATACTCGGAAACACTGTTGCCCCCTTCCATTACAGGAGTTTGATGTCACTAGTGCAATATGTAAACAAATCATTTTACTAGGTATAGGAGGAGAGGAAAGTAGTGTATCCATTTATGTTGTAGGGAAATACGATATTACGATTTTCAGTTTCATCATCACTTTTACGGAATTTATCAAAATACAGTAGAGTAGTAACATTTTTTTTTTCAAAAACTCAAATTTTCAGGCGGCTATGTTCGTTATGTAATGTCTACTTTATGTAGCATATTAATTATTGGTGTCAACATACAATATAGAGAGTGCATTTAAATTGAGGGGGTCATAAGTAAAGGGCTGTAAGTGCACTTAAGTTCCTTTTGAGAAAATGGGGTTTAAATATTTAAGCTTTCGTAAAATCGGTGAAATTTTTATTTAAATTTTAATGTGTGATGCGATTAAAATATCCCTTTGCCACTAAAATTTTAGATACTTTAGCTTACACTGGATGCACTTAACTCATGTTATTACAAATGTCACTAGCATTCCTTTGCTTCTAGCCACCTCAATTCAAAAAAAGCTAATCTGAATTTTTAAACAAGTTGCTGAAAATGGTTGCCGTTCATTACAATGCAGGCTTCAATTCAGTACGAATATTATTAAAAACATTTTGAAGCATATTCTCTGAAATTGAATTTACCGTTTCTTGAATATAATTTTTTAGTACGATATTATTAATATAGGTTCTTTCTTCTATAGAAAACGTAATCATATTTGTGAAACACACTATACACTGCAGTGTTTACTTCACTGCTTGAAGACTTCGAATGCAACAGCGGCCGTAAGTTTGTGTGTCTGACGGGAGCAAGGACATTAGTGAAGGGGTGAGAGTGAAGTACATTCAGAAATGCAGGTGCAATAAAAATGCAAGTAAAAATAAAATGATGTCCCTGTATTTGTATTTCGGTGCGCTGCCCAGTGATTGTCGACGTCCTACCCATCCAAAGCGTTCTGATTTACCACGTCTGACAATACAGATGCCGGATATTTAAACGGCGAAGCTGGTGAAGAGTGCCGCAGATTGGAAACCCGTAAAATGAAGTGCTCACACACACACAGGGAGTGTTTTGACAGGTGAGCCCGTGTTTTGAGTTCCTTCACAGAACACAATGCAGCTCTCGTCGAAGCGGCTGTGAATGGACAAATATTTGATGTCGGCAGCAATAGATAAAGCTTGAAGGGTGGAGGAAGAAAGGGACAAAAACCTATTCCAGTGTGAAGTTTCGTAGAGAGCGGCGCTCCGCTCTCCCGAGGGATGCAACGGCGGTTGTGGGGGTGGGGGCGAAAGCGATATGCGCGCCAGAGCGATCGTATTAATGTGATATCTGTCTCGCCGAGACGAGTCTGTCACGGGCTAATAACGCCCCATCTGATAACTCAACTGATTGGCCGGCATTAATGTAGGCCACTTTCGCTGCCGGCACGCAAAGCCCTCTGCGGAAGCCACGAAACATTCATCGCCTCTTCAAATAATGCGACATTGTTATTCTACTGTTTGACTTTCGATGTTAAAATCCCCAGGTTACTTCCAGCACAGTCAGCTTTCCTTTCTTGTTATACTTTTATACCTAGTCATTGGAAAATTATCTTATATTGAAACATTATTGTATTGTATTTTATTTATTTACATTCCATAGTATTCGTACATTGCTTCACAGCTAGAATATGGACCCTGTCAAACGAAAAGAAAATCTTAATACTACTATAAAGTCTTAATTATAGTCACAGTCTAGTTGAAATATATATATGTAGAAGAGTTCTACAATGTAGTCTACTAGTACAACACAAAGTTTTAGTATCAATACTTAATACAACACAGAAATATTCATGAAGCGTTGTTGGATGTCATGAATTCACTTACATAATAGAAGGCGTGAGAAATTAGGCACTTCTTTAATTTGGTTCTAAATAATCTTATGCTTTGAATTTGTTTTTTTTTTATATTCATACTGTTCTCCAACCAGGAGATCAACCGTGAAAGGAATGTGCTTACTATTGCGTCATCTATTGGAGCAAAGTAGATAGATGATATTATCGTTTTAACGTCAGTTTAAAGACCATGCGCTCTCCTGCATATGTATGGAGAGATTAAAAGACCAGGAGATTAACAGTGATCTAAATTTGTAACTAGGGTAGTATAAACATGTCTGTCAATGTTACTGTTTGTGCTGTGAGATCTAGCCAATAGAGATACGAGTACCCACGTGTGTGACCTTATGACATCTTATGATATCAACATTCATTCACAGCATCACCCCGCTGCGTTTCATTCCGCAAAGACTTTCTCGTGGTTGGAGCACAGTAGTGAGGCTATTAAAAATTTTTACTGCCATATAACTTAACGCACTCCTTTTTGATAGCACCATAGACTTGCCGATGGAGTATGAAAGTCATTTTTGACGCGTAATTATGCTATGAACTGTTGAATTAGTTACAAAATTTTCACGATTACGTAGAGGAAGATTATTAATGAAAAAATATACTGAGAAGCCATGGTTGTAGTTCTTTTTTAAAAATAGTCCTACACGATTCTCTAGATTTGACACCTACTGTTATTCTAATGAGGCCTACTCTTTTTGTAGTAGGAATATACTGTTACTATCTGTGGAATTTCCTCAGAATTTTATTCCGAAACTGATTACCGAGTGGAAATATGCAAAATATATTGTAATTAAGGTATTGATATTCTTGCTATATCTTTCATAGATCTAATAGAAAAACATGCTGAATTTAGTATGAGGGTAATTCCTTTAATGTGATTTTTCCCGTTTCACACATTATCGATTTGTAAGCCAAGAAATTTGGTTGTTGTTGTTGTTGTTGTTGTTGTTGTTTTTATTAGGAAACTGTTGTTAATTATTGGGTTTGATATTTGCGAGGTTGAATTTTGACAGGATACATAGTTCTGAATTGTGCTTAATTTAAACATTCCCCATCATTTACCTACAATCCAAGTTTTGCTGTACTTTGTTGGCTCATATTTTTATTTTCTTCACTTTGCCGCACCATTTTAATAGTTCTTCTTTTTTTTTTTAATTTTATTTAATGAATTGGAAACATTGAATTCGATTTGGATGTCTTAATTCCTGATCTGACTTGTTTTCCGCTAACCGTTAATTCCTCGAAGGAATCTAATTGTTTGCTACTTCTGTTTCGGGAGAGATCAATGTATCATCCACACGTAATTACGTCTGAAGTTCAAAATTGTAGTAAGTAGCGTACCATCCCCATGTAATGTATACTGTTTTCGCTGTAAGAAAATCCTGTTGGCCACTAGTCTCACTCCGGGTTACGCTGCTCCACTGAAGGAGCTCTAGAAAATTTTGAAGGGGAAAACCGAAAATGGACGTAACCTCTTAGGTACCACATACGCGAGGGGGACGGAAATGTGATCAAAATGATCACGAGACGGGACGAGGAGGAGATGGCTGGTGTAGATCTGCACATTGAAATGAACTGTGTCATTTCGCAGTGCCGGAGTCGAGAAGACTCTGTCGTCTGTTGTTCGATGACAAGGCAGGTGAAGTCCGCCAGGAGAGACGCCGTGAATTCTGAATCTGCAATTTGGAAAGTTCCCTGTCCTTTCGCATTGCGACTACATGAGTGACGCTATGTAAAAGAAAAGCTACTTTTATATTTTGTTATGTACTATGAACGCGGATGAATACAAACAGTAATACCGAAATAGTCTGTTCTTGTAGCAAGCAGGCGTCACTCGAGCTCGTAGTTGTTCGCGTAAGCACGTGGTACTGAAGTATGGCTTCTGTATCCTCGGTTTGTTTGGTTATTAAACATAAGAGTGGAAACCCTCTCAAAAGCGGAGAAAAACAAATAGTCTTAATTCTATATAATAAGTTATGTGAGTTTTAATTAGAGTAAGTATAGGTCAGTTTCTATCTCATGCTTTTCCAATTCACTGCGGGCTAAAGCAGGGAGATGCACTATCACCTTTACTTTTTAACTTCGCGCTAGAATATGCCATTAGGAAAGTTCAGGATAACAGAGAAGGTTTGGACTTTAACGGGTTACATCAGCTTCTAGTCTATGCGGATGACGTGAATATGTTAGGAGAAAATCCACAAACGATTAGGGAAAACACGGAAATTCTACTTGAAGCAAGTAAAGAGATAGGGTTGGAAGTAAATCCCGAAAAGATTAAGTATATAATTATGTCTCGTGATCAGAATATTGTACGAAATGGAAATATAAAAATTGGAGATTTATCCTTCGAAGAGATGGAAAAATTCAAATATCTTGGAGCAACAGTAAGAAATATAAATAACACTCGGGAGGAAATTAAACGCAGAATAAATATGGGAAATGCATGTTATTATTCAGTTGAGAAGCTTTTATCATCTAGTCTGCTGTCAAAAAAATCTGAAAGTTAGAATTTATAAAACAGTTATATTACCGGTTGTTCTTTATGGCTGTGAAACTTGGACTCTCACTTTGAGAGAGGAACAGAGTTGAGGGTTTTTGAGAATAAGGTTCTTAGGAAAATATTTGGGGCTAAGAGGGATGAAGTTACAGGAGAATGGAGAAAGTTACACAACACAGAACTGCACGCATTGTATCCTTCACCTGACATAATTAGGAACATTAAATCCAGACGTTTGAGATGATCAGGGCATGTAGCACGTATGGGCGAATCCAGGAATGCATATAGAGTGTTAGTTGGGAGGTCGGAGGGGAAAAGGCCTTTGGGGAGGCCGAGACGTACATGGGAAGATAATATTAAAATGGATTTGAGGGAGGTGGGCTATGATGGTAGAGACTGGATTAATCTTGCTCAGGATAGGGACCAATGGCGGGCTTGTGTGAGGGCGGCAATGAACCTCCGGGTTCCTTAAAAGCCAGTAAGTAAGTAAGTAAATGTTTCCTGAGCAAATGAATGCATAGTAGTGAGGTTAGGCCTACTTGACGAGTAGCGGGAAATGTTTAACATGAAACAGAATGTACAACAGTAGGCGGGAACACGTACTGAGAATCTATGGCGCCAAACAGTGACCAATGAAGCCCCACTTCAGTCATGTGCCATTGTTTATATTAGCTTTTTTCTTACAGCGAAAAGATTATAGCTGTCCCGCCGCCTCACTGTGGATATATTTACTCAGTGGTAACGTCTGAGAATACTTTTTTGTCACCCAGTCGCTTAGTCAGTAAAGTTTCTTCGAGTCACCTCTGCCCTGCTATTAACACAAGTTAAAAGTTCCGTGCTCGGTTGGAAACTATAAAGTCCGTCCTGGGCATTTTGGAACGAGACAAAGCCTTGTAATGAGTTGGAAAGCATGTCCTGATGAACCATTACATCTTGCGGTCAGGCGGAGCCCCTGAAAGGCTTAATGTCGTCACCCTAGAACCGGGACAAATGGTCTTTCATTCGTATAACTGGCCACACTTAACCGCCGACGCCCAACCCACCCCCACCCTAATCGTGAGGTTTGACCCCCGGTCCCCTACCCGCAACATCCTTCTCACTCACAAGATCTGGGTTTCGTGTTTCGGAGTCGTTTAAACACTTGAAAAACGTCACAATGGAATTTTCCTTGCAACATCGAAAGAATGAATTGCTCACTTGCTGCTGTCTCTTTAATGTAAGTTAATTTTAAGTTGTACGGAGGTTCGGGTAATAAAATTTGAGGCATGTACTTGGCCACGAAACTAGAAAAGTTGAATAATGATTCCAAGAAAGTGCACTTACCCGAAGTTCTCAACTTGCCACTAAAACATTTTACAGCAACTTTGACCATTATCACGAGTAATAATTACTAGAAAGGGGGAAGAGGATCATTTAAGTATTCTGAAACGTCTTGGAGTGCTTTGAAATATTCTCGACTCGACTCTGTTCTTTGGTTTGTTTGTTCGTTGCTTTTCTGTTTATATGTAGATCAAGTGTTGTAACTAGGAAGCGGATTTCTAGTTGCTTACCTATTATGTTTGCTACTTTCTAGACTATGTTTCATGTACACAGGATATTTCTTACAAAATTTGTAATTTAATTCTATAGCATTTTATTAAGTTATTTTACGACGCTTTATCAACAGCTTAGGTTATTTAGCTTCTGAATTAGGTGAATATGATAATGCCGGTGAAATAAGTCCAGTACCGAAAGTTTCCCAGCACTTGCTTATATTAGGTTGAGGGAAAAATCAGGAAAAAACCTCAACCAGGTAACTTTCCCCGACCGGGAATCGAACCCGGGTCACCTGGTTTCGCGGCTAGACGCGCTAAACGTTACTCCACAGGTGTGGACTATATATATATATATATATATATATATATATATATATATATAAAACGCAGGGTGCAAGGTCATGTAGGTAGGGAGGTTGGACAATGACAAGTTCGCTATATTCACACCCATGATCATGACTTCCAAGCAGCACTAAACTTTTTTTTTCGGAGGAATGCCCGAAGGCTAGCACTTCAACCTGAAGCTTATTGTGCAACTTGCTTATATTGTGGAATGATTGTTAGAATCCTTAGGACCCCATTCATGTGAGTACTTGATTCACTGCTTGGTACCACCTTATCGATTCAGCTACAGCATTCAGTTCTGATGGCGTTTGCGTAGGCAGGAATGTCCCTCTGTCCCCATGTGATTTTCTGCCGCTTCCTGTGATAGATGGCATTTGTTCGCAATCCACGTACCGTCATTTCCCATAACTATTGTCCTGGAACACAACTATGGTCCATTCAAATTTTTTACTCCATAAAGTAGTACCACAGTCTAGTATATACAGTCACGAAGCTCGAGTTTTGAGGGTGCTAGGAACAATAGACTGTGCCGGTGCTATTTCGCATTGTCTTTAATGGAGGGATAGTAGCGATCCTAGTGGTGAGCAACTATCCTTGGATGCATATTTACTACGTATTGAGCTTCGTCATTGTATATACTAGACTGTGATAGTACCTCGTTTATCTAGATATTTTTGCTGTACTGTAGTTCGAAGTCAAGCCACTGGATCTATCTTCGAACAGTCTATGTTACTTCTACAATGTTCTTTGAATAGTTGTATCGTTGACCATAGTTATGTTCCAGGGCCATAGTTATGGGAAGTGACGGTAATACGTCTTGCTTCATCCTATATTGACTTTAAAATCGCGGCATCTTAGATATCGCGACTCACCAAGACGCCATCTGTCCGAGGGAGCTACACTCCCTGATCTGACGTAGTCTGCTATGAAAGCTCCTACGCCTCCCTGAAATCTGTGCAGTTCCCCCAGACGGATGACATCTGTAGGCGAATCACGGTACCACGTGTGCCCGGTCGCCTGAAACTACTGAAGATGATATGTGAAGTTAATGAAGGTGAATTGAGTCCGAGGTCCAACGCTGAAAAAGACCCAGCAATTATGCTTCAGGTGGTTAAGGAGTGAAACCTCGGAAAAACCCCCAACCAGGATTTGAACCCGAGTCCACTCGTTTCATGGTCAGGCTTGCTAAACGAAACTGTGGACAGCATTAAGCATTGCGATTACTACGACCAAAAAAGTTTATAACTAACATGGATTAGTAATATTACTGGTAAATACGAGAAAAATTCGTACCAGCACCGGAAATCGAACCCAAGACCTCTCAGCTTTGCGCGCTGAGCGCTCTTTACCAACTGAGCCATGCCGGGACAGTAATAATACAACTGACTAGTTAAGACTAGTCGTGTAATATTCAATGAGGTGGGCGAGACCTCATTCATATTATATATTTGATATATGGATTAGTAATGTTTTTTGGTAATTTTTTAAAGAGTCATATTTTCTTCTTGGAATTAAATTTTAGTTTCTACTTATCCGTCTCTAACACTGCAATTACAGAATTTCAGCAATCTCGAATTTTTCTCGTATTTATCAGTAATAATACAACTGACTAGTTAAGACTAGTCGTGTAATATTCAATGAGGTGGGCGAGACCTCATTCATATTTGATATTTGTTATATGGATTAGTAATGTTTTTTGGTGATTTTTTAAAGAGTCATATTTTCTTCTTGGTATTAAATTTTAGTTTCTACTTATCCGTCTCTAACACTGCAATTACAGAATTTCAGCAATCTGCACCTCCCCTAAATCTCGCTATTAGCAGTCAGGTTTACTGTGTTAATATTTTACGATACGATATTAGCTTGCAGCCCCTGTTCCGTTCTTAACATCGTTTCCCCTTCAATTCCCAATATTCATAATTGCCACGATCCCTCAGTTCCTTATACCCTGCCAGTTCCTTTAATCTCCGTTTTAGCCTCACTAATTCTGTGACTCATACACCAGGGGGCATTGTGGGTAGGGATAATAATTATATTAATTAGTTTAATCATCTGTAAACACACGGGTGCTTGGAGTTACCAGGCAACGGTCTGCACGTCACAACTGTACAATGTGCAGTTTAATGAAAAGTGACATGTAGAAGAAGTTTTGAATAGCGAAAGGGTACGCGCGCGTGTGGGTGGAAAAAGGAAACGAAGGAAAACGAAAACACTCCCTCAACCCTACTAAATCAGCAGAAAAAATATCACAGCTCGGAGGTGTTTAGAGAAAACATACTGCTTTCTCATTTCCGGCAGAAAAATGTGAAACGTGTGCTGACATTGCGTTTTATGTCAGGTCTTTGAATAGCGCCTTGATCAGTGCTGAACCTACTACCCATTGCAAATGTATTGACTTTATTACAATGATGAACGGTTGTTGAGAAGTAATGGACTGTTTTATTAGAAGTGAGTAAGAAGGGATTGTATACTCACGCAATTCTATGACTTCTCTATGTTGTGGGAATAAATGACTACGTGTTAGTTTTGTTGTTTATTCAGATCGCGTTGAAGCTTGAATGTAATCTGAAATTGATGTTGTAGCATTTCCTTTCTTTTGTTATACTGAAATAGCTTTTATTGGTTTTAAATAAGAATCATCATCATCATTATTATTTTCCTTTCACGATGTAGACCCTAGATCTTTTTCCCTCCTGTCTCCCAACTAACACTCTATATAAATTTCTGGATTAACTTTCAGATTTTTTGAGAGCAGACTAGATGACAAAAGCTTCTCAACCGAATAATAACACGCATTTCCCATATTTATTCTGCGTTTAATTTCCTCCCGAGTGTCATTTATATTTGTTACTGTTGCTCCAAGATATTTGAATTTTTCCACCTCTTACTTACTTACTTACTTACTTACTTACTTACTTACTTACTTACTTACTTACTTACTTACTTACTGACTTTTAAGGAACCCGAAGGTTCATTGCCGCCCTCACATAAGCCCGCCATCGGTCCCTATCCTGTGCAAGATTAATCCAGTCTCTATCATCATATCTCACCTCCCTCAAATCCATTTTAATATTATCCTCCCATCTACGTCTCGGCCTCCGTAAAGGTCTTTTTCCCTCCGGTCTCCCAACTAGCACTCTATATGCATTTCTGGATTCGCCCATACGCGCTACATGCCCTGCCCATCTCAAACGTCTGGATTTAATGTTCCTAATTATGTCAGGTGAAGAATATAATGCGTGCAGTTCTGCGTTGTGTAACTTTCTCCATTCTCCTGTAACTTCATCCCGCTTAGCCCCAAATATTTTCCTAAGCACTTTATTCTCAAACACCCTTAACCTATGTTCCTCTCTCAAAGTGAGAGTCCAAGTTTCACAACCATACAGAAGAACCGGTATCTTATATAGCTGATTTTTGGACAGCAGACTGGATATAAGAGCTTCTCAACCGAATAATAACACGCATTTCCCATATTTATTCTGCGTTTAATTTCCTCCCGAGTGTCATTTATATTTGTTACTGTTGCTCCAAGATATTTGAATTTTTCCACCTCTTCGAAGGATAAATCTCCAATTTTTATATTTCCATTTCATACAATATTCTGGTCACGAGACATAATCATATACTTCGTCTTTTCGGGATTTACCTCCAAACCTATGGCTTTACTTGCTTCAAGTGAAATTTCAGTGTTTTCCCTATTTTAATATATTTTTTTCTTCATATTCTTGTTTCTATAATTTTCCGTGTCTTTCCGTTTGTTCTTTCTTTACTTCTCTTTTTATCGTGTCTTCATTTCAACCTCTTCTTCCTTTTTCCCTTCTTCTCTATTTATCTTACTAAATTATTAAGAAAGTCTCTGCTCCCATTATTTGTGATTGTTATATTATGAAACCTTTGAAATCACCATTGAGGGAACTCTGGGAATTGAATTACATTAGCTAAACTACATATATCTCCTGTTAAAATGGAGGTTGGCAACGAGATTAAACTATTTTTGTTACTAATGGAATTAGTCCACACTTAACACGAAGTGATTAATTGAAAATTCAGGTGCGGTAACTTTTTTTCTCCATGGTAACAGTAGTTCCACAGAAAGCAATCCATAACTCCATAAACTGATTGGTATTTGTTGTCGAAGCTAATTAGTTAATCAAACTTTGCGAGATTGGCTGGACTGTATCCGTCATAATATTCTGCAGCGAACATAAATTCCGACTAGTGACAATTTTCCATGCGGACAAATTAAAAGTCCGTATTCTTAATCCTCTCCCGCTAATTTCGACATTTGCCGGATCATATCCCTTCCCATCCAATTAACAGTAAAATTTCCTGACACGTCCAGATGCGCCATAGTCCGCGATTTACTGTTTTCCATGAACAGGCTTTGTGCCAAAAATCTCAACTTCCCGTGAACTCTAATTGGTTGTGGAGAGTCTCCAATTGGCCAATCAGCCGTTAACTCGTAAAGTTTGACGTCATGCGCAGGATAAACGCGTTGTAAATTCTTATTTCCCTCCGAGACTGACTGACTCACATCGCACGTGCCGGACGGGATTGTTCTTCTTGAAAACAATCCGCCAATAAATTTATTTCCGTCAACGTTTTTAATTGCTGAAGTGAGTCTGTATGTAATTCACTACGCGGGAGAAGTGCAATATCTAGACCATGCATGGGCACAATTTTCGGTTACGTGAGGCACTCGATTTGAAATAGTTTGTTTACTAGGAGAGGAGACTGCAGAGTAGGATGGGAAATATAAACTCCTGTGACCTGCGTCACCTTATCGTAATCGGTGGTCGTCAGTGGCGAATTATTAGGAAAGCGCTTGGTTAACGTGAGAGACTCGAAAACTTTTATTCAGTTTGGCAAATTAATTCGGCAGCTTTAATCATAAAGGCTGGTTCACAATAAACCAGGAATGGAAACGACAACGAGAACGAGAACGGAAATATTGTTAAAATAAATGTATTTAAATGTGAGCGTTCACAATAATTAATTGTGAATTGTCACATTTAAATACATTTATTTTAACAATATTTCCGTTCTCGTTCTCGTTGTCGTTTCCATTCCCGGTTTATTCTGAACCAGCCATAAACCTCTTTACTGTTTCTCCGTCGCTGAATTGATTTAAATCACAGGCGAGAAATTGCGTAACTGGCCAATAATATTCCATCACGTTGTCTACGTTTATTTTCTTGAATATTCTGGCGTTTCTCAAGATTACTTAATAGATTTGCACGTTCTCGACCTAAAATAATTTCAGAAAATCATATTTCGTTTTCTACGCACATTTGATTTTTTTTTTTTTTTTTTATAAATTTCTTTTGGAAATAATACGTACAAACAACATTTAATTCCTCGTAGGCTACCTTTTAATGCAGCGTGTTTAAGGTATAATGTCGTATTTAGTATACTATGCAAATGTTAAAATCATAAATTTTCTTCGGAATAGTACGAAAAATAACATCTAATTTGTGTCACCTTCTAATTCAGCATGTTCTTTATGACATAAGGAATAATGTCGTTGTATATTAAACTTATTAATGCCTAATAGGATTTTCGAGCATAACATACATCGTATGTTCTCCCCTCTAAACAGCAAAAAAACTCTTCCTCCCATTTCTCATGAAATAATCGTTTTCTAACGCGTACACATTGCTTTGATAATGCCATTATGCCACCACTCATATTGCTTATGCAACTGATATAGAACCTACCCACGCCTAAGAGCTGCGTGAGGGAGGAACGGAGACTGTGAAGATGATATCACTCAGAGCGATAAGCTCTGTGAAGGTGAGTGAGGCACAAATTCTCATGTGAGGCACGATGCCCATTTCTGATCTAGGCAGAGTGATTCAGAACTTCACTTGCGAAATCTGATTACAATAGCCTAACTTATGCAAATTAATTCGACAGTGGTTTTACAGCCTCCGACTTGCGTGATTAACTCCTGAAAATTATAAAATTGTGTCATAATAACTACGTTTGTAGTTGGCTCAGACGGTAGATTTTCAGACTCGTAATTGGGAAGACCCGGGTTCAAACCCCGTGGCGGTCCAATCTGACTGGAATTTTCATGGTTTCCCTCAGTCACAAAGACAAATACGGAATCTTTTCGCTCTTCCTATACTTGCTAGAACTCTTTCATGTTGTACATATGTAGAAATAGTCGCTAGATTAATCCTTATTTTTCAAAGAAAATTAAATATTGTATTCCTAGAAACTTAGGTTCAGCGAAACAGTTTAAAAAAAATTCAGGTAGGCTACAATGAATGAATGCCAGATGATGATTGTATCGAAGTGTGTGCAATTTTAGTTCGTTATTCTTGCGAATTGTAACTGATAATGCCTCTTACACTACAGACACCAGACCATTTTACAGCTATCGGGAGAAGAGAAGCGAGGAGACCTTCACACTTCTGGAGCACACTGTAACTCTGACGCAGCTCATACATAAGTCTTGCGTCATATTACCGATAGCGTCAGCTTTCGTCGTACCAAATAGCTCTCATAAAATTAAGAATGTTCGCGAATCATTTTTTTTTTTCGAAAGGGTTTTCAGTAGAAGCATTTTGATGGGTTTCCCTGACTTATCTTGATGAACTCTGGAATAAGTCACAAAGTAACCCAGAACGGAGTCCAATCTCCTATCGTTCGCATGATTTAGGGCCCTGCATGAAAGAGGCTCGCCCTCGGTTTGGAATGGAGCTTCCGAGCTTCTTTGTTATGCCAGAGTGATGGTCCGTCGTGAAGGGCGTCCTTCTGTCGCCTACTCTGGGCTGTATCTCTCTCACGTTGTTGTTGCAGCTCTTCTTTTCCACTCATTTGTCTTCTTCGCTTCTTTTAAATATTTTCTAAACCTTCTCCTCTTCTTCTCGGTGTTCTTCTCGTGAATTGAATTATAATTCTTTGTTTAATCTTCCTCCTTTACTCATTCTTTCTTCACTTTTGATTTTTATTATGTAGTTACTTAGACCTAATCTGTCAGGATGAAGGCCATAAGATCTTCTCTTTCATCCTACCAGATAATAATAATAATAATAATAATAATAATAATAATAATAATAATAATAATAATCATTTATTATTTAACCTGGCAAAGTTAAGGCCATATGGCCTTCTCTAACACTCAACTAGGAGTAAGCTGCGATACAAAAAATCACTACAAATTTACAAAATACAGCACATACAATACTAAACAAATAGATAATAATAAAACAATGTAAATAACAGGTCAGTAGACATGAGACATAATATATAACATAGGCTATACAAAGAAAGAAAAAGGCATAATAAAATGTGAACAGTAATTAAAAATAAATGAGACGTACGAAGTATAAAAATATGAGAGAGTAATAACAGACAATAGAAATACTAACAATAAATAATACAAATTGCATGGTAGTCCAGTAGGACCAACATAACAAATAACACTAAAGAGCACTTTTATCACAAAAAGATAAAAAGAGATAGTGGATATAACGGTAATAGTAATAATTATTGGCTAAGAATAATAATAATAATAATAATAATAATAATAATAATAATAATAATTTATTTAACCTGGCAAAGTTAAGGCCATTTGGCCTTCTCTAACACTCAACTAGGAGTAAAACCCGATACAGAAATCACTACAAATTCACAAAATACAGCACACACAAAAATAAACAAATAGATAATAATAAAACAATGTAAATAACAGGTCAGTAGAAATGAGACATAATATATAACATAGGCTATAGAAAGAAAGAAAAAGGCATAATAAAATGTGAACAGTAATTAAAAATAAATGAGACGTACAAAGTATAAAAATATGAGAGAATAATAATAACAGATAGACAATACAAATACTGACAGTAAATAATACAAATTGCGTGGTAGTCCAATAGGACCAACATAAAAAAGAACACTAAAGAACACTTTTAGCACAAAAAAGATAAAAGATAGATAGTGGATATAACAGTAATAGTAATAATTATGGGCTAATAATAATAATATTATTATTATTATTATTATTATTATTATTATTATTATTATTACAAAATAATGGTTTTAGAGAACCCGGAGTTTCATTGCCGCCCCAACATAAGCCCCATAATGTATGTATGTAATGTATGTATAATAATAATAATTCTTTATTTATACTGGCAGAGTTAAGGCCATAGGGCCTTCTCTTACACTCTACCAGGTCACAAAGTATACAAGCAGTTAAAATTTAACAAGAAGTTAAAGAACAGAATACTAACATATTACAAAAAAAATAATAATAATAACATAATAAAATCGACACTAAACAACATAAAAATAATACAATAATAGAAAAAAAGTAAAATACATTGGAATATAGTAGAAGCAACTCATTTAGTACAAATGATTAATATGGAAAACGTAAGGTAGAGTAAAACTGCGATACAAAAAATCACTACAAATATACAAAATACAGCACACACAAAAATAAACAAATAGATGATAATAATAAAACAATGTAAATAACAGGTCAGTAGAAATGACAATTAATGTATGTATGTATGCATAGAAACACTTGACAAATTTCAGGAAATTGTATAGTGGGCCGAAATATTTAATTACTGAAGAGAGATGGATGTCCGTTTAATATCTCATTTTGGAAATATGCAAAATGACCTTAGATTGACTTCGCAACATTTATTGCGCTGCTTTCATGAATATACCTATTACTGTCCTGTTCATTGAGCAATGGGAAGGGAGAAGACAGTGAAAGGAAAATTATGACCATGACGGTGTAGATGTTTGGACTCTAACTGAACCAAACACTTCAAAATGTGAATAGCACATCTTGCTGTCTGTTTATGAAATCACTGCTTTAGTTGCCCTAAAAACTTCAAAGAAATACCACGTAGACAGCAAACATACTCGATTCAAACTCTGTAAAGCCGAAATTTCCTGACGTGAGTTCTTTTTCAATGTTTACTTTCATTGGTCACCGACTTACATTTCTCGAAATATTGTCAATATACTTTTGATACATACTGTATGTGTGTACAGTATGTATACGTATATACGTATTAATGTGCACATTATTGTCATGAACAAAAGTTCTTTTGCTTCCAGTGCGTTTGTGTTTTGGACATAGAAGCACTATGGAGGGGGAATCGATTAGATTTTCATTTGTTGCCGTTGTCCGTCACGTCAGTTTAATCAAATCAAGATAGGATAAGCCTTTCACATCAAATCTGAATGGGCCACAACGCCAGATAAGGAAACTGTCAGCATTGCCCGTTATTACTTTGCATTATAGATGGTTCGTGTTTTATCTTGATTACTTTCAATTTATATTGTTTAATTTGTTCTGCCTATGACAGTACTTGATCGGGCATGGTTAATGTGATATGAGATTAAAGCTTACAATAGTGGCAATACGATCATACCTTACGGGAAATTACGTAGCCTGTCTGACACTGTCAAAAATGCTTTACATTCCATTTGTTACTTAGAGTCTAATTCCTAATTTGTAAACTATAGGAAAACTGAATGTCGTTATACAACACGTGGTTTCTCATTAAGTCATACACATTAATAAAATACTGAAATAACAACTGTATTGTACAAAGTGAACCCTAAGTGATGTCATTAATTTCAGGAGTTATTCTTTGAGATATTTCAAACGAAAAAGTTTAATATAACTTTGCTCGTTGGTGCTTCTTTTTCGAGATAAAAATTGTTTAATATGAAATACGAGGCGCATCCAGAAAGTAAGTTTCCCTATTTCTCAAAAAAAAAAAAAAGAAAAAGAACACACACTTTCAGGAAAAAAATTATTGGCAACAGGTACAGCAATGTTTCAGCTATTTTTCAACATAGCCACCATCAGAATTGAGACATTTGTATCGTGGGATCAACTTTTGTATCCCTCTGTCGTAGAACTCTGCCGCCTGTGAATGGAACCAGCGTGTGACAGACGTCTTCAGCTCTTCGTCGTTGCCAAAACGCTTACCGGAGGACTGGAATTTCTTGAGGTGCAAAAAAGAGAGAGAGGGGGAGTGAGGGGAGAGAGGGAGGGGGAGGGAGGGAGGAGAGAGCCGGGGGTTCGGCCCATACACCTGACAGAGCTGCCGATGAATTTCAATTGGCGCAATGCTTTGTGCATTAAAGAACTTTATGCTCGACCATGCCGAAAAGTAGTAATTATACACCTGGTAGCAGACCTTTAATGCATGTCATTAAAGTACACCTACTCATTAAAGTTCAGGTGTTTTCAGCCAATGACGAGTCAGCTTACAGGTGTTCAGCCAATCACAAGTCAGCTTTGTATCGTTATAAAACCGCAAGTATCGATTATTCTCGGATATGCAATCGAAAGAGAATTAGCGAAAAGTCACGGAGGCTGGAAATCCAATACTGTCGCAGAAGGTTATGTTCTGTTACTATAATAATTAGCGTTAATTGTAAATAATATTCAAATAAATTCAATTTGTCATCTCGTTTTTCAATGTCTAATTTAATTTCAATGTATCTCTGTAGGTTCTTATGGCCTAGCAAGGTCAATGTGGACATCTGTTCCTCGGAAAAAATCAATACTTTCGCGTCTGCGCACATCTCACAACATACGGAACATTGCTGAAGGTCAGATACAATTAAAATTAATAACATCAAGTTAGAAATATGGTCGAGCATAAAAAGTTGTATGAAACACGCCTATAATGGTAATTAAGAAGCTCGTATAAAAATTATGAAACTCGCTTGCGCTCGTTTCATAAATATCCATACTCACTTCTTAATTACCTTCATTATAGGCTCGTTGCATAATGTACTATTATCACCGACCGAACCTCGCAGGCGGCGGGAGAAGGAATAAGAGCTTCCATTTCGGACCACTGCTGCCACGCTACTGGCACCAGGCGGGACCTGTCCGGCTGGCATATGATTGATGCGTCATAGATCTGTTACGCATGCGCAATTGACACGGCTAATTATGTTTACTTTCAAGGGGAAAAAATCGCGAAACTTACTTTCTGGATGCGCCTCGTACAATACAATACAATACAAAGTTTCGAAAATTCGAATTAAATGTGCATTTTTAACATTGATTAAAATACAGTAGAACCCCGATTATCCGTCACTCCATTAACCGATTGACGGATTATCCGACTCTCTCTTTTTTTTTTTTTTTTTTTTTTTGCTACAGAAACATATGAAGTACTACTTTACGATATATTCTTACGTATTTTTACTAGAGAGTGTTATTACATGCCTTTTCACTTACACAGTATGGTCTACTCAACTTCTGTATAAAATGTCAAAAGAAAACATGTTGTGCTAAGTATCGATAAAAGTGCAAATTGTTGAGTAGTTTGGGTAAAGAGAAACTGTGACTCATCTCGCATCAGAATACAAGATTGGTGTTACAGTTATGCGCAATTTAATAAAAAAATCAAGGGTGAAGTTTATAAAGTATGTAATTCTACAACATGAGACCTCTACTATTCATATCTTTCCGCTGACAGTCATTACAAGGAGTTTCCTTGGCCCTTAAAAACCTGTCGTTGACAACCAAACTTGAATTAGTGAACTTCTGATCAACTACCCTGCAAGTTAAACATAAGATCACGGAGAACATTACGAAAGTACAAGTATTGTTCACTTAAAATACAAAAATATTTTATGGTACGGATTATCCGATTTTTTCGATTAACCGTTCAGTTCACCCCCTTCATTACCACGGATAATAGAGGTTCTACTGTAGAAAGCTTAAGGATAAAAAATACTTATTCGAATTAACCAATCTGTACTGTATTTTATCGCCCTCACCGTGATTAAACCCGCGGTTCTCAGATTCAGTGGGAAGCATGATTAATACTAGAACAACCATGGTGATTGGTCTAAGGAAATGAACAATAGTCTCTTCAAATAAAATGGAAATGGCATCGCTTTGAAATGTGTATGTTAACTGCAGCAGGACCTTTTTCTGTGTCCCCGAGTGACGTTGCACAAAATAAGCTCTTGTTGAGCTAATCTCATTAAAAGCATTTTGGACTGATTCAACTGTCTCTATGGACAGGAGGGGCAATGAGGAGTGAGTGAGCGAGAGTCGAAATTAGAAGCAAGGAAGTAAATAGAGGGGAACTAACAATTTGGTCGCCGCGCGAGTAAACGAACTGGAAATACGTGGGTTCGCTAGCAGCGTTAACAAGGCAAGTTCTCACCCTCTTTGAAAGCCACCCCCACCTCACCCCCACCCCCGCAGCCCGCCGACAACTGCTTCTGCTTGCATCGTGTGGTACGCAACCAGGACAACACACATACCAGTTGGGTGGGTCGTTACTCACCCCCTTCCGAAAACTAAATGTGAGCTTGCTAATGAACGTGAAAGATATGACAAGGGTCACAATTTCTGGTATTAAATGAAAGAACTCTAATGTGAAAGTCTCTACTTAGTCTTATGAATTAGCAGTCTTCACGTGGTCTGATGCGCTAATGTTTTTAATTGTTAATGTTTCGTTGGGACGAGTTCATGCATTAAAACGACCCTCTTGTCATGTATGAGTAAAGAAACAACGAAATTCTTTAAAAAATTGAACTAAATTTCTAATCTGTACAAAGTTTGAATGTTTGTAGCTTATTTCCTTAAGGTTTATGTACACCCACAAAACGCAAAAGAATTTTCAAAATATAACTATTTTAATAGAGAATTTTCTCCTCTTTAATTTGATATAAGAATTTTAGATTTATGCCTTATGGTTTTTCAGATAAGTCCCATTTTCCAAAATGTTGCGTCATCAGCCACGGTCACTTAGGCTACTTTTGGAATGCATTACTTTTGGATTGATCTTCGTAGCAGTCCATCCCCTCAGCCAGCATTGCTTGTAAAATAAACTTCTTTCTAGTCCCGAAATAGATACATAGATATCTGGGCATTGTCATTACATTGAAAAACCTTTTTTACATAATGAAGTAATTTTTAATCTTTTACTGTTAGTCATAAAACTGTAAATTTGTGTGTCAGTGATGTTGTACGTCATTTTAATAAAAGTCCAAAAGTAGAAATTACAATTCTGAGGAGGGTGGGCATAAACCCTGGGACAAACACCATCGCAGGATTTGTTGCATCAATGGAAATAGGGACAGAAATGCCAAAAAAAAAAAAAACATTCAACACCTGAAGTTAAAACAAGGAGGAGGTATTTGAGTGGCAGAAAGAAGCTGAAACCGGACCGACATGAAGCTGCTTAAGGGGTGACATAGGCTCCGAAAGTTTGTAGCTCATTTCCTGCAAATAGTAATTTTAGAATATTTAATTCTTTCAAACATGATATCTCAGTCAAATATGGTGGCACCAAGATGATATTGGTGTCATTTTGAAGCTTGAAATGTCCCCCAGTGTCTGACAATGAGTAAAATAACATTGATATAATTAATAATTATCTTTGGATTTTTTGCATGATTTATGCAACATAAAATATTATTGTAAGTGACATATATGGTAATATTTAATTAACGTAAATAAAAATAAAAATAATAGCTCTATGTCAGGCACTAAAGAATAGTTTTAGCTATAAAACAGTGAAAAAACTGTGGCTCTATCTTAAAAACTGCATGAGCTATCACGTTTCAAGTTGCATGTCAAAATTATAAAGAAAACAATTTTTTTTAACAATTTAATCTTAATTTCAAGGGATCTGTTCACTTCATTCTCTTTCTGGTACCATTCTCAATTGTATAAAAATTTTACAGAGCAAAATTATACAAAACAAAATTTGAGTGGGATTTAATTGACTATTACACGATTAGTAGTAAATATTAGAAGAAATAAAGTACTCTAATACAATAAAATATTGACTTACTAAAGTACTTAAGTGTCTTGAAATTGTATTATTGTATGTACCATCTCATCATTACAAATATTCCGCTAGATAGCAGTAGTGTGTTATGATCAGTTGTTCTCTTGTTACCACTTGTGTCAGGACTTCATTGATTTTAACAAAATGATACTCCTGAATAGTTAATTAATCTATAGTATTCTTTTACCCCTAAAACTCAAGAATAATGATATTTTGCAAACAACTAGGACAAATGTATGACTTGAGGCTTTCCCGGCGTTTGATATAGAATAAAGGCTGGTTCACAATAAACCGGGAACGAGAACCAGAATGAAAACTAGAAGCTGAGGACATGAATATGAAAATTTTTTGATTCACAATAAACCGAGAACGTAGACGACTATGCATATCGATATGCATGTCAATAACGATGTGTAAAGTCGATATTATGCATTCTGATGTTATTTGTATATAATTGACCAATGGCGTTTTCTCATGAGTACAATGCAGCCAACATAAACACAGGTTAACCAACTTCGAAATTTCAACTGAAACTTTTCAGTAGGTACGGTACTATAAATATGCTCATGCATCTTTATTATCACAACTTATTTTAAGTCTACCATAACGTAAAATAATTAGAGAAGAAACATTTGTAATAGAACAAAAATGAACACAACAGTAGTTATTGAATTGAAGCATGAATATGTAGTGTGTAATATAACCAATACAGTAATAAAATATGATTCACTTACGATCGGTGTTCAAAGATGCAGCTATTGAAAGCCACGTATTCTACTTCATTTTCTCATCTTCATACGAGGCGCGCCGCTTATCGTAAACGTGAGGATTTTCCTCAACACTCAATATTAGAATCTCATGAAATAAAACTTGCTCCATGATGCACAGCACAGAACAAAATAATGCATAGGTTATGTCACGGTCTTCTTGCTACAAAATATATGACGACAAAATAGCTTTTAGATGGCAATAGAATGAATCTAGTGGGCTGTGATCGGAAACGTGAACGCCAAAGTTGAAAGTTGGCCAACTCTCCGTTCCCGATCTCGGGCTCCGGCAAGCTTTTCGTTAATTGTGAATCCTCACATTTAAATGTACACATTTTAACAATTTTACCGTTTTCGTTCCGATTCTCGTTTCCGGTTTATTGTGAACCAGCCTTAACTCTTCTCGGGTTCTCAGCCAGGTGAGTTGGAGATTAGCTTCCAAGCTTTCGACGGCTTTCTGAAGAAGATGGCAGAGCTAGCCGTCGAAAGCTTGGAAGCTAATCTCCAACTCACCTGGCTGAGAACCCGAGAAGAGTTATTCTAACTAGGACAAATGTTTACATGACATTTTTTGCTTAGAATGTCTTCGGAAATAAACTCCACTTCAAATTAGTGTAACTCTGAAAGTATTGAGATTGGGACACAAGTTGTGTTGTTTCCCCCTTCTTAATGATAGCTGTAATATGGACTCTTTCCATTGTTCTGACACAATTTCCTTTCCCCAAATAGCAAGTACAAGCTTATAAATTTCGCTAGATAATGCGCTTCCACTACTTTTGTCACTACTGTATTAATCTCCCATGCACGGAACTACTAGTACTATTACATCAGTTACATAATATAAAATTACAAATAGTCAAGATCGGTTACATAATAGCCTATATAAAATAAAGTAGAAAATTACACATAATCAAAATCAGTTACATAACATAAGGGGAATTTACACAGTCACACACACATACAGCCACACACACACACACAAACACGCAATTTATAAGACTTAAAATGCTCGAGATAAATTCGACGATTAATTCACTTGAGATATATTATACAGTTAATATACTAATAGGAAAATACATGTGGGTTACAAAACATAAAATGTTGATTAGCAAAGTCGTACTACATACAAATAGAAATGATTAAGTAATATATCTATACTAATAATAAATCTGTAGCCGAAATTTTTCTGGTAATTTTCGATTTTCCACAAATAATTGGTCCTAACATATGAAGGGTACACGGGAATAACGATCAAGGTCCATTTTAGAAAGTTGCGAGAAAAACGAATTTTAAAGTTTAAGCACTTAATACTTTGTTATGTGTGTATTTAATAGAAATTGACGTAGTGGAATGTCAAGAACGATGATTTCTTATTACTAGCTAGACCACATGATAGTACTTCCTTTCCACTATAAGATAGCATTATTAACTCAATTTCGAGTTTTGATGGACCTTGATCGTTTTTCCCGTGTACCCTTCATCATCCTGAAACCGAAAATCGCTTTTTTCAAATTTCTGTCTGTCTGTATGTTTGTTACCTTTTCACGCGATAATGGCTGAACCGATTTATATGACAATTGAAATATAAATTAAGTTCGTTGTAACTTAGAATTTAGGCTGTATGGCATTCAAAATATTTTATTTAAAAGGGGGGTTATAAGGGGGCTTGAATTAAATAAATCGAAATATCTCCCTTATTATTAATTTTTGTGAAAAATATTACATAACAAAAGTTTCTTTAAAAATAATTTCCGATAAGGTTTATTCTATGCAAAATTTTGATAGGACCGATATTAATTAGATAAATGAGTTCCAAAATTACAATAACAACACATCTAAGGCGGTGTAATGAATTAAAAAAATGACTTCGTCTATAAGGGGCCTTGGACAATAACTATCGAAAGCTATGAAACATAGCCTACAGAGGATATTTCTGTGTTTGTATGAAGTAATATCGGATACTAAATTAACCGATTTGTATATTAATTCACCATTGGAAAGTGTAGTTTCTCTAAATGGACATAATGCTATAATGTTATTACAGTAACTTCTGAGTGAATCGAGCACAGGTAAGGTTAAAATAGCTTCTTATGCATAGAAAAGTTGATAGGCTATTCTGTACATTCGTTTCCTGTATTTCCTAAAATAATTTTTATGATCGAATGAGTGGTCTCTGGATCAAAATGATCGCATTTTAATTATGAAAATACAATTTAAATTAAGTAACATAATAAACGATTTATCCTTATGTCAAACACGAATGTTCCCTGGATCAAATGTCCTATTTGAATTATTTTATTTATTTCTAACGGTTGCAGCGGAGCGCACGGATAAGGCTAGTCAAGATAATAAAAAAAAAAAAGAAAAGAAAAAATGAAGAAGAGAGACTCCTTCTATTGTTCTGGTACAATTTCGTTTTCCCAAATAGCAAGTACAAGTTTATAAATTTCGCTAGATAATGCGCTTCCACTACTTTTGTCACTACCGTCTGAATTTCAACTAAGTATTTATGCCAATTAATTTAATAAACATGTGAGTTATGAAGAAGTTATTGACTTTAAGAATAGCCATGCACGGCACTACTACATCTTGTCCGAGAGTTGAGGTATGGAGATCGGTCTGTCATAGCAGAAATCACGAACGAGCGTTTATTGCACACATGGCCGTAAATAGCCGCACACTGCAGGGTGAGGGTGTTGTGATCTGACGCAATCTAATTTACTCCCTCATCCATTAACGGGCCGCGGCTATCATCATCTGTATTAATTACTTGAGCCAGACCCCGCCCTCGATCCTGGCTCTCGATAAACACGAAGAAGAACGCGGTTAAGAAATAGCCATGTATACCACACGTGACCTGAACCGAGGCCTCCACCCCCGAGAAGTGGAGTGAAGTTGGGGCGAGCGCTTCAGTCGGAGTCTCTGGTCTGGAAGTGGGAGGGGTTGTCACGTGTCTGAACTTGAAAGTGAAAAAAAAAACTTCGTTCCGAGATTGTTGTTTAATGATAATTTTCAGGAAGGAATATCTCATAATAAATAATCACATTGATAATAATGATGATGAGTATGATGATGATGATGATGATAATAATAATAATAATAATAATAATAATAATAATCTTTACCGGGGTTCGATCCCAGGTGGTGACAGGATTTTTTCTCATTGCCAAACTTTCAGAACGGCCCCGAGGTTCACTCAGCCTCCTATAAAATTGAGTACCGGGTCTTTCCCGGGGGTAAAAGCCGGTCAGAGCGTGGTGCCGACCACACCACTTCATTCTAGTGCCGAGGTCATGGACAGCATGGGGCTCTACCTCCATGCCCCCCAAGTGCCTTCATGGCGTGTTACGGGGATACCTTTACCTTTTTTTTTTACTAATAATAAATCTGTAGCCGAAATTTTTCTGGTAATTTTCGATTTTCCAGAAATAATTGGTCCTAACATATATAATAATTAACCACCCTGAAACCGAAAATCGCTTTTTTGACATTTTTGTTTGTACTAGCCGTACCCGTGCGCTCCCCTGCACCCGTTAGAAATAAATATAAAGTAATTACATAATTAAAATAGGACATTTGATCCAGGGAACATTCGTGTTTGATAGAAGGATAAATCGTTTATTATGTTACTTAATTTAAATTGTATTTTCATAATTAAAGTGCGATCATTTTGATCCAGAGACCACTCATTTGGTCATAAAAATTATTTTAGGAAATACAGGAAATGAATGTACAGAATAGCCTATAAGTTTTCTGTGCATAAGAAGCTATTTTAATCTTACCTGTCCACGATTCACTCAGAAGTTACTGTAATAACATTATAGCATTATGTCCATCTAGAGAAACTACACTTTCCAGTGGTGAATTAATTATTAATTATACAAATCGGTTAATTTAGTATCCGATATTACTTCATACAAACACAGAAACATTATCTGTAGGCTATCTTTCATAGCTTTCGATTGTTGCTGTCCAAGGCCCCTTATAGACGAAGTCATTTTTTTAATTCATTACACGGCCTTAGATGGCAGTTATTTTAATTTTAAAACTCATTTATCTCATTAAATATCAGTCCTATCTAAATTTTTCAAGGAATAAAACTTATCGCAAATTATTTTTAAAGAAACTTTTGTTATGTAACATTTTTCACAAAAATCAATAATAAGCGAGATATGTCGAATTATTTAATTCAGGCCCCCTTATAACCCTCCTTTTGAATAATGTATTTTGGATGCCACATAGCCTAAAATCTAAGTTACAACGAACTTAATTTATATTCCAATTTTCATCGAAATCCGTTCAGCCATTATGGCGTGAAAAGGTAACAAACATACAGACAGACAGACAGACATACAAACAACAATTTGAAAAAAGCGAGTTTCGGTTTCAGGTTGATTAATTATGTATGTTAGGACCGATTATTTTTGGAAAATTAAAAATTACCAGAAAAATTTCGGCTACAGATTTATTATTAGTATAGATATAGATATAGATGTCTGTCTGTCTGTCTGTCTGTCTGTATTGTTGTTACCTTTTCACGCGATAATGGCTGAACGGATTTCGGTGAAAATTGGAATATAAATTAAGTTCGTTGTAACTTAGATTTTAGGCTATATGGCATTCAAAATACATTATTTAAAAGGGGGTTATAAGGGGGCCTGAATTAAATAAATCGAAATATCTCGCTTATCATTAATTTTTGTGAAAAATGTTACATGGCAAACGTTTCTTTAAAAATAATTTGCGATAAGTTTTATTCCTTGAAAAATTTTGATAGGACTGATATATAATGAGATAAATGAGTTTTAAAATTAAAATAACTGCCATCTAATGCCGTGTAATGAATTAAAAAACAAATGACTTCGTCTATAAGGGGCCTTGGACAGCAACAATCGAAAACTATAAAAGATAGCCTACAGAGAATGTTTCTGTGTTTGTGTGAAGTAATATCGGAAGCTAAATTAACCGATTTGTATAATTAATTATTATTTCACCACTGGAAAATGTAATTTCTCTAGATGGACATAATGCTATAATGTTATTACAGTAAAATATTAATATAATATAATATAATATAATATAATATAATATAATATAATATGTAATATTATATAATATAATTTAAGTTATTTGAAGGGTTCAGAACCATAGTGGGCCAAGCGCCATTTACTGAATACGTAGAAAACAAGGGTTAAAATTAATTTATTACCATAATTCAATGGGAACCTAACAAGTAAAATAAAATATACACATTACATCTAAATGATGTCACTCTTCATTAAGCTATGGTTGCATGTAATAAAAATTAAGAAACATGTTAAAGGAATTGTCATTGCACCAAATGAGTGTCTCTGGACCAAAATGATCGGATTTTAATTACTTGGATGCAATTTAAATTAAGTAACATATTAAACGATTTATCCTTCTATCAAACACGAATGTTCCCTGGATCAAATGTCCTATTTTAATTATGTAATTACTTTATATTTATTTCTAACGGGTGCAGCGGAGCGCACGGGTACGGCTAGTAGTAGTAGTAGTAGTAGTAGTAATAATAATAATAATAATAATAATAATAATAATAATAATAATAATAATAATAATAATAGGGGTTGAAATTGTAATTATATTAATGATGCAACAATTGTTTGACAACAAACACACATTCAAAGTCTACAGAAAACCCACAACAATAATACACACATGCACAACACATTCAACCACCCAACACAACACAAACAAGCTGCATTCCGAACAATGGTACACAGACTACTGAACATACCAATGAACCAACATGATTAGAAAGAAGAACTAAACACAATCAAATAGATAGCACAAGAAAACGGATACAACCCCAACATAATAGACAACATGATACGAAAGACAAAACATAATCACAAAAAAACATAAGAATACAACACAAACACAAGAACACAAAAAATACATCACACTAACATACGAAAACAAAAACACACACAAGATTGCAACCTCATTCAAGAAGTTAAATTACAACATCGCATACAGAACAAATAACACTCTACAAGAGCATCTCAACTCACGAATAACACGAAAAAACAAATTCAACCACACAGGCGCATACAAACTCAAATGTAACACCTGCAACAACTTCTATATAGGCAGATCATTTCAAACACGTTACAAAGAACACTTCACAGCCATAAAAAATTACAAAACTCTTCCACATATGCAGAACACATCACAAATACTAACCACTCCTACAGAGACATCAACACAGACATGGAAATTCTACACATCCAACTAAAAAGCCAGAAATTAAACACACTAGAACAATACGAAATATACAAACACACAAAAACACATCAAAATGAAATTCTCAACGCAAAACTCAATTTCAGAACGCACACATTCTTTGACTCCACATTACACTACACAAACACACCCCCACAGGAAACAAAACAAAAGGCGCCAAGACCAGCAGCAAGTAGTTCTGAAGATAGCCAATAGCAGGGCGAAACATGTTAGCAAGGTAACATAAAATTTAACACGTGAAAGTTATATAATACGTTTTCCAAAGAAATAATTTATTTAATCAGTTGTACAAAAAATATTACGATGATACTAGCATGTGTGGAGAATGGGAAATGAATGGATACCGAGCTAAATACAGAACTGACAAGTCGAGGATGCAAGTTGTCGGAGACGACGAGCGTTTTGGCGTCAATATGTGCAAAATGCAATAGATTGATTTGGTACAAAAGAAGAGGATACACAAGATAGAAATATATGGAGGAAGACTTTAAAATACCAGAAAGAGTTTTGTGATACGATTATCTTTATTTTTATTTTGTGGGCTATATTTGTATTGCAAATTTTGTATTTTATAATACTGTATATTTGAATATATATTATTTGGTTGGAGAGTAATCCCAGCAAAGAAGAAATTCCCATGTAATAATAAATGTATTGTAGTGTTGCCATTAATTTTCCGGACAATTAGCTTAACAGAAATGTCTCCACTAGCTATTCCCCGTCCCATACGAGAGATGCAATCTTAATTCAGAATATTATTCATTGCTAGTTGGGGCGTCATGAATACACTCCGAAAGTTCGCTTCTTTTTACCCTCCATGAAGGCTGCTACAAATCATCAGTTTTCTTCCTGTGGTGGGAGTGACGCCTTGAAGGGAGGCAACTTATCTGACGTGACTGTGCAGTGGAGAAGTCTAATCAAGAACTTACAGGCGCACGCAAGTAGCCCAGAAGCAGTGGTGTTTCTCTAAGTACAGATAGCTTTATTCGCTCGGAAAATTATAAAATGAAATTAGATTTATATCATTTCTTAATGAGATCGTCACCTGTTTCTTTAAACTGGTTTGTGCACTTAATAGCATTCAGTCTCTGTTATCAGATTCTTTCTGTCGGTATGAGTTTATGCTCTTTTCCATTCAACTTTTATTACTAAACTCTGTTATTCGTGGTGAGAAAAGCAGTTGTCGCCTTTATTGTTCTTTTAATTTGTAATTAAAAGAAACGAGGACCGATATTACAGCTTAATTTAATTAATTTAACAGCTTTGCATATATAATATATTCATTCAATTTTTGTTCACGCTACAGCCTCCTAAAGGTTAGTTGGTCCAATATAATGAAGTTTTGAATAATACAAAAACAGGTTTTCTTTTATAGAGATATTACAGATGAAATGACGTATGTGTTTTGAGCACATATTCTTAAGTTTAAATTGTGTTATACGTTTAGGAAGCAATTTTAACCTGATATATACAATTTTTGACGGGTATATTAAATATGACCGTGATATTCTTAATCCAAGAGAAGCAGGCCATGAAGGCATTCTTCATTTCTTTGAAAACGAAATTTACCACCATCATAATTTGTACCACAACCAACACCGTTAAGTACCAATATTGTATAATCTCAAACACGATAATTATCAATTCCTTCATTAATACCACCACCTCTAACCAATATTACCATAATCGCCACTTAAACAATACCGTCGCATTAATTACTATCAACGCAATCTACTCATTCAATACTACCAACATAACTTGCACCAGCAAAATCAGGATCACCTGCACCAATTCTACACATAATCTTCATCAATATTTTCATTGTCACCTCCAATAATATCAATATTACTTGCAACAGTACTATCAACATTAATTTCAATAGTATTATCAATATTACTTACAACAATACTATCAACATTACTTGCAACAGTACTGTCAACATTACTTCCAGCAGTAGTCTACTATAATATTACTTGTAACAGTACTAATATTACTTCCAATAGTATTGTCAACATTACTTCCAACAGTACGATCAACATTACTTGCAACGGTTCTATTAACATGACTTCCAACAGTACAATCAACAGTAGTATCAACATTAGTTACTTCCAATAGTACTATGAACATTACTTCCAGTAGTACAGTGAAAATTACTTCCAACAATAATATCAACATTAGGTACTTGAAACAGTACTATTAACATCAATTGTAATAGTACTATCAACATTACTTCCACTGATAGCATCAGCATTTCTACGCAAATACTGAAACTTCAATATTCCGGATGAATCAACACTCCGGAAAAATTATTTGAACTCCTGCTACACTGACACAATGGAAGCGATTAGAGCTTAACTTAGCGATTCCTACGTATGGGTTGGCGTTGACGAGACAATCGATGACCGCAGAAAATATGGAAAAATATTTAATTATTAATTGCGCCTCCAAACAACAATTAAATGAGGTTGAATCACATGTGCACTCGTAATTTTTTTATTAGTGTGCAAAAATACATCTGATAAAGCTTATATTTCAAGTTACATATTTTTTATGATTACATATTTATCTACGTATTTGGTCAATTTTAGATATACATTTATGTACATATTTGTGATTTTCATATTACATAAAATTCAGGATCTACTCATTATCATTATTATCACTGTAGTACGAGAATCAGTGGAACGACCAATCTCACCATTACTATCAGCCATCATTATCATCATTATATCATCATATTATGGTACTATTAGGTAATTTTCTTTCTCCATACGTCTAACTTAAGTGCACGATTTAAGTTGTACTAGTCTTGTTATTATTCCCAAGAAACTAGTTCGATTAATTAAAATGTGTCTTAGTGAAACTTACAGCAGAGTTCGTATAGGCCAGTTTCTATTTGATGCTTTTCCAATTCACTGCGGACTAAAGCAAGGAGATGTACTATCACCTTTACTTTTTAACTTTGCTCTAGAATATGCCATTAGAAAAGTTCAGGATAACACAGAGGGTTTTAAATTGAACGGTTTACATCAGCTTCTTGTCTATGCGGATGACGTGAATATGTTAGGAGAAAATCCACAAACAATTAGGGAAAACGCGGAAATTCTAGTTGAAGCAAGTAAAGCGATATGGTTGGAAGTAAATCCCGAAAAGACTAAGTATATGATTATGTCTCGTGACCAGAATATTGTACGAAATGGAACAATAAAAATTGGAGATTTATCCTTCGAAGAGGTGGAAAAATTCTAATATCTTGGAGCAACAGTAACAAATATAAATGACACTCGGGAGGAAATTAAACGCAGAATAAATATGGGAAATGCCTGTTATTATTCCGTTGAGAAGCTTTTGTCATCTAGTCTTCTGTCAAAAAATCTGAAAGTTATAATTTATAAAACAGTTATATTACCGGTTGTTCTGTATGGTTGTGAAACTTGGACTCTCACTGTGAGAGAGGAACAGAGATTAAGGATGTTTGAGAATAAGGTTCTTAGGAAAATATTTGGGGCTAAGAGGGATGAAGTTACGGGAGAATGGAGAAAGTTACACAACGCAGAGCTGCACGCATTGTATACTTCACCTGACATAATTAGGAACATAAAATCCAGACGTTTGAGATGGGCAGGACATGTAGCACGTATGGGCGATTCCATAAATGTATATAGAGTGTTACTTGGGAGGCCGGAGGGAAAAAGACCTTAGGGGAGGCCGAGACGTAGGTGGGAAGATAATATTAAAATGGATTTGAGGGAGGTGGGATATGATGGTAGACACTGGATTGATCTTGCTGAGGATAGAGATCAATGGCGGGCTTATGTGAGGGCGGCAATGAACCTCCGGGTTCCTTAAAAGCCAGTAAGTAAGTAAGTACAAGTCTTGTTATAAGGGAGAGGGGACTGTGAAGCACTTTAGCGATGTTAAGTGTAGATCTGTTCTTCGCTCTGTACTTCACAAATCACAGTATCTCTCGTCTCGCTAGAAACTAAATGTATGTCCACAAACTTGCGAAGTGGCATAGGTAGTCATTAAGGCACATAACTAATTCTCGTTCCCTTCACTGTTGTAGCGCGGTTTGTCCTCCTAGTTGTGTTGCGGAGAAAATAATTACGTGATAAGTATCGTAAACTTTCCCCGCTGCTTGCCTTCTGTGCTGCTAATGAAAATACGTCTTAAAACTCTTGAACTGTCATGTTACGCAGATTTATGGTGTGGTGGCGTAAGTTAATGTTGTTTTGTCTGTGAAACAAAACATTGGACTCTTCAGCCAAAGAAGTTACCCATTATGAGTCCATTTGTTCATTGTTCACGCTTACTTATCGCTGTTTTGTATTGTCGTAGTTACTGTCGGGCGATGTCGTTGTGTCTAATGGAATCAAGTTGTATATTTTAGATCATCGTTTCTCAAACTGGCGATCATTACTCCCAGGAGATCGTAGTGTCTTATCAAATGAGTCGCGAAATAAAAGTAAAAATAACTTAACGTGTACATTTCCTGGGGGGAAAAACGAACACATATATTAAAAATAATGTAAGTTTCCCTAACTTCGCCACCTTAAGCAAATTTATTTTTGAATTGATAAACTCATATTTCGAAAGTGTAGGAAACTACGTTGCAATATTCATACTAAAGAGCATCTTAGGCCTAAATAAAAAATTCGTAAAGAATAAGGTACTCCTCCTACAAAAACAAAAGAGACAGTGGAATGCAACTGGTGAAGTTAGGATGCACGTGTTCCCTAAGTTTGCCACGTGTGTGTCTGTTGTAAATTCAAATAATATTTTAATATCATCACAGTACAGATGTAATATATTTTAATACAGAAAAAATGGCCATGATAGGAATTAAACAAAGTTTTATCATTAATAAATTATCATAGTATTAATAATTTTAGTGTTCTTTTATCTATGAAATATCTAAAATATCACTGATTTAAATACTGAAATTAAAATGTAATCAGTAGAGCCCGGATATTACGCAAAATGCCTTTTTTAAATTGAATGTATATGTGAAAGACCTATTAGAGATAAACACGTTTCCACACTTTTGGGGACGATAGAACGAATTTTTAGTTTGCCTTTTTTGCCTATTTTAGCTCCCGTTGCACATTTTGAGGTTAAATATTTTTTTTTAGCCTTTTTACGTCGTTTTTATACATTCTCTATAATTTTAATGCATTTAAAATAAACCGCACATAAATTATATAAAAACCGATGAAGAACGGTTGTACAAATTAAAAATATATATTCACCTCACACAAATATTTGCTGAGAACCTTATTCTCCAGCAATACATATGTTTGCAAGAAGTCGTAAACTTTTCTCCCCTACCGATTCCATCTTTTATGTCACTTAACAAAGATATTTGAACAGTATAACCCTCAGTGCTCAGGCCTCTTCAAGGTTTACCAGCGAAAGAAAGGGAATGAGGGAAGTATTAAAACCAAGTCTCCAGGTCCCGTTACTGTTGTCGCTTGCACGCACAAGTCATGCATATTTTGAAGTCTCTAAACCCTTCTCACACCCCTCTTTTTGAGACAATGCACAGTCGGTTTTTCCCGATCTCTGAAAGAAAATAGAGACAGTCCTTCTGAAATAAGTTGGTTTAAGTTTGCTCCAATCACTTCAGTAGAAGTAGAAAGATCTTTTTCCATCATGAAAAACGTTCTCTCTGACAGGCGGCTCACTATGACAGTTGGCAACTTAAAAAGCATCTTGTTGTGACATGTAGCCAAGGAAAGTGAGTACCGTATTGGATAGTTTATGAAGTATTTGTCTATTTTTTGTCTGTTTCCTGAATAATAAATGCTTATTTCACTACCTATTTTTACTATTTTTTGCCTATATGCCTGCCTATTTTAGTCAAAATAAATGCCTAAACATCTGGGCTCTAGTAATCAGTTATTTAAACCGTCAACTGTTTAAAACGATCTCAGAGAAGCAGCATCGGATGATCCTAAGTTGGCCATGGAAGAAGTTGCAGCGGCTAACTTAAAAGAAAAGTTCCAACATTTAATAGGACATCATTATTGTAAATATAATTGTAAAAATACAGCCAGAAAGCACTCAAAATATGCTTTAAAATGATATATTACACTCTGTAAATACATTACTTATTGCGTTGGATGAAATGAATACTTACGGAGCAGATCTTATACCGGCAACCATTGTTAACACAATATGATGACTACCTCATAGCAAGAGATACTGGTAATGCACCTTGCGTATTCAACGAAGTTCTAACGCATTATGCATCAAGTTACTGCTGCCAACTTTTGGTCGAATATCATATCTTAACGAAAATGACGAGTGACGAATTTATATAGTTTCGTTTTAGTCAACTGTCCGAAGATAAGGCATCACTCATGAGGTAACTAAGCCAGGAGATAATGAGATAGGGATACTGCTGTCAACTTTTGGCAAAATATCGTACCTTAACGAAAATGACAAGTGGCGAATTTATATATTGTTTCGTTTTAGTCAACTGTCCGAAGACAGGTTTGAACCTCATAAGTGACACCAATAAGGCATCACTCATGAAGTAATTAAGCCAGTAGATAATGACACAGGGTGGCCAATTCCTTTCCCTCTCCACTGCATACATCGCAGATTAGCAACATATTACTCTAATCAGACTTCAGGTATAAACAAGCAATTATTGTTCTTCCTCTGACACATATCGTCAAGTGAGATGTAGGCCTACTGAATAGATGTACATATCAACTAGAATCTCAATCAGATGTAGGCTAATTCATACATAATATATTATACTATTAATTAAATACTCTGAACGTTTTAGCAAAATAATATTAATGTGAGTGAATTTCACTGTACAGTATTTTTAGTGGGTTATTTTTCGACGCTTTATCAACTGCTGTGGTTATCTAGCGTCTGAATGATATGAAGGTGATAATGTCAGCGAAATGAGTCCAGGGTCCAGCGTCGAAAGTTACCCAGCATTTGCTTTTAATGGGTTGAGGGAAAACCGCGGAAAAATTCTCATCAGGTAACTTGTCTCAACCAGTATTTGAACCCGGGCCCTCCCGTTGCACGGTCAGGCATGCTAACCGTTACTCCACTGTGGTTGTCCTTGTACAGTATTTTAGTTTCTTAATTTTTCATAAAAATGTCGTGTTAGACATACAGGAAAGATAGTGTCTCCAAATAATAAATTCATTTCCCATGTTGAATCCCTCTGGACAGGAAAATTGTGTTACACTGCATATGAGTACTGGTGTAACTAGAATGGCCGATCCACCACTTGATATGCCACGTGCAGATGCTGTATTGAATTGGTAGGACGCTAAGCCAAAGTTGGTCATTCATACCTTGTGAAATGTCACAGCAGTGAACTTGGCCTTTACCTGCCATTTTGGAACGTTCGTCGACGGCAAGGGAAGACTGAAATAATATTACGTGGTTCAGGGCTTTATAGAAACACTTTGTCGAATATTGCGTCGGTGAAACATAATGCGATTCCGCGGTCTGCGCTGCTTTGAACACTAACTGTTCGCAACGCCACACTAATGCACGCGCTTTATCTCACAGTAGAAATTTAATAAAGACATTCGTTGCTTCTTTCCATCCCTGCACCCAATTTCATCTCGTCTTGAAGTGGTATGACGGTAATAGACAGTGAGTCATCCCATGTCAGAGGAAAACAACTGCTTATAACGAAGTCACCTTGTTAATGTAGAGTATGCATCGTGCAATTCACTTACAATAGTACATTATGCAACGAGCCTATAATGGTAGTAATTAAGACGCGAGTATGTTTAAGAAACGAGCGCAAGCGAGTTTCATAATTTTCATACGAGCGTCTTAATTACCATTATAGGCAAGTTTCATACGACTTTTTATGCTCGACCATATTTCTAACTTGAAATTATTCATAAGTATTCATGTTATTCTTATCTGACTGGGGAGCGGAACTGACCTTGTGCAATGTCTCGTAAATTGTGAGATGTGCGCAGACGCGAAAGTATTGATTTTTCCTAGAAACAAATGTCATTGATCTTGATATAATCTAGAGAGTAAAATAAAGATTAATCTTGATATAACCTTGAAATTGATTTAGACATTGAAAAACGAGATGACAAATAGAATTTATTTGAATATTATTTACAATTAACGCTAATTATTATAGTAACAGAACATAACCTTCTGCGACAGTATTGGATTTCCAGCCTCTGTGACGTTTCGCTAGTTGTCTTTCGATTGCGTATCCGAGAATAATCGATACTTGCGCTTTTATATTGCTACAATGATGTTTTCTGATTGGTGGGACACCTGAACTTTAATGAATAGGTGTACTTTAATGAGGTCCATTAAAGGGCTGCTACCAGGTGTATAATTACTCCATTTCGGCATGGTCGAGCATAAAATACACATCGCCACTATCGTCATCCTTCCTATGTCAGATATCTATTCACTGTAGCACTTTACTTTTCCGACCCAGAATCACTTCTTACGTCTTTTCCCTCACTAGACTTGGAAATTGAAAATACAGTCGCCCTTTGTTCGTCTTTTATTACTCTTGTCCTATCTGTATTTCCTTGTTCTCCTTGTTTACCCTTTATTCACTTGTCTTTTCCTTCTTCACCTTGTCATTCCCTTTTTCTTCTTGTTCTTCTTGTATTTCTCTTGTCCTCCTTGTGTTACCCTTGTACTCGTATTCCCATGTTCTCTAGGTATTCATCTTGATGTCTTTGCATTCCCCTTGGTCTCCTTATATTCCCAATGTTTCAATACACATTCACCAGAGAATAACAAAAACATGATTACTCAAACAAGCTTCAAATTATCAGACGACAAAAGGAATACAGACCACCCGTAACAGTAATTTATTTCGGAAACTATACTAAAAGCCAGGTTATGAACCGACTAAACCGGAAGCAACGTTATGTTGCTCTCCCTATAAGCTCTGTTTCCACATAGTGGCGCGAGATTCAAAGCGTATTCAGCGTTTGTCACTGATATGTTTAAAATAATTACTGTATATAGTTCTCGATAACACTATCAACAACATTAGTAATTAAAATTACTGTTTTAAGAAAGCACGAGCTAATGACGCTGGTACGAAATGCGACTCGTAATGCACGTGGTACTGCAAATGGGCTGGGACGTTTGGCTACACTGTCTCCGTGATTCCGTTGCCAGATTTTCGTTATCAGACGACATTTTCACGCGAGGTCCAATGAAAAGCTCCGTACTCCTTTCCCCCTCCAACCCCCGACACACAACGTGTCATCGCTGCAGAGGCTACCCCTCTAACCCGCACTTTCCTCTCGCCCTGCCAACTACTTCCTGTTTAGTCGGTTCATAACCTGGCTTTTAGTATAGTGCATGAAAAGTTTCGAGAAAAAATTTTTATAACTAGGGGAGAGTCGGGTAGTATCGGACATCGGGTAGTATCGGACAGTGCGTTTCTTTCATCTACCACCATATGGTAGTACCTGAATGACATGGTTACGTTACTCTGTGCGATATCACAGAAACGTAACCATGTCAATTAGGTACTATCATTGTGTGGTAGATGAAAGAAGCTCGCTGTACTCACTGTACCCGCTGTCCGATACTACCCGACTCTCCCCTAAACATGTGAACTTTCACTAGAACTTGATTTCACCAAACAGCTCTAACAGGAAGTAGGGTCAGTGGCGTATCACTTTAAAATTTCAAATGAGAGTCGGGTCAAATAGGATACCATTTGATAGAGCTTTTCGGAACAAACGTTTTTATTAATTCCCACTCTACCAGTCACTTGACCACGCCGAAGTATTAGGAGTCGCTGACAGTGTTAGAAGAAGAGTACAGGTGTGTGCTTCTCAGAACGGCAGATAGTTTGAAAATTTATAAAAAATTAATGGAATTGTCCAGCCTTTCAGTAACATGTCAACATTAATTGTCTTGTTTACATTTTCGTCTTGTAACATTTCTCAATATTGATGACATTGTCTTTTTGTAAGTTTTCTCATTGAAAGAGTAGGAATTGATAAAAACGTTTCCTATGAAAGTTGTTTGTTTTGAAGAGCTCTATCAAATAGTACCGTATTTGACCCAGCTCCCATTTGAAATTTTAAAGTGATACGCCACTGACCCTACTTCCTGTTAGATCTGATTGATGAAATCAAGCTCAAGTGAAAGTTCACATGTGTTTCAGTTATAAATATTTTGTCTCGAAAATTTTCATGCACTACTTTCCGAAATAAATTACTTACGGGTGGTCTGTATCACTCTGTATATAATGGACGTCCGAGGAAGAGATGGGGAGGGCAGAACAAGCATTAGTCTAAATGTTGATATGTCTTGACATGACGATGATTTTTTTAGTTTTTATTCTTTGTACTTGGGATATCAGTAATGTCAATACGTTCGTTTATTTTTCTGGACTAAGGTCCTTTAGCAAATTTTGTACTTGATCATACTTCTTAAATCTTATTACACTTCTGTGGAGTGTAATATATTTTTGTTTGTTGTGCAATTTTCATTCCTTTATAATGATTTGTGCAATTAGACCCTAAATTAATATCTTTGCTTTATTTATTTAGTAAGGAATGTTTTTCAACACCAGTTAATAATATTCTTTTATTTCGAACTTGATCTGTATTATAATTATACACAAATCCTAAGCATTCAATATTGTTATTTCCTATTAGTAAATTGAATATTACAGTGTATGGACACAACATATTGTCGGAAATGTTATTTTAAAATTTTTGACAATTTTATACAGCTCCTACACTTATTTATGTCAATAAATGTAATCAAAATTGTAATAATTTATTTTTCCATCAGCAAAGGAAATTTTCGATGTATGTTTGTTTTAACTGCGAGCGCAAGAATAACATTCTGCGGTTCTCACCGATTATACGACAATTTCTGTAAGAAATATATACCGGTACCGGTATTGTTAAACAAAATGTTTATTGCGTAACGCCATAATGACGAGTCTGGGACCCTATGTTCCTATCCTTAAAATAATTGTCTAAACCTACAAAAAAATGTTATTTCGAAGGCATCTTGTGTGAAAATAATGGTAACATTCTGTGCAGTCATGCTAAAATTTAAAATTTTTTGTTCCATATTATGTAGATTGCCTGAAATTTGGGAAGAAACAATATTTATTTTTCAAACCTGCTGTCATTTGTGTTTCTTTACCATAATTAATAGGAATAAATTGTGGCTTTTTTATGGTCCCTGTCCATCAAGACCTAATGTGTTGTTGTTAACTCCTTACAAATTCCTAACAATATTGAAACGACTAATTGTTCAAGAGATCTAATCAAATTGTTGACAGTATTAGAACTTGTGAGTAATCCCACTTCCAGGGGGTTATTCATTGAGATACTTGAAACAAAAAAAAACTTTAATATAGTTTTGCACGTTTTTGCTTCCTTTTCCAGATAATTTTTTTATATGAAACATGTCATACCATTTTTTGGGAAAACCATTGATTAAATTCCAAATATGCTCAATATTTTTAAGAGAGCAGTGTATTATGATAATAAATTATTGAAATAAATGTGCACAAATGTAACTTTTCGTTCTGCGAACGAATTTTACAATGTGACATTTTTGGATCAAATTTCTGCACATTTGAAGACAAAGCTAAAATTATTTCAATTATTTATTATCATAATAGACCTCAACAAAAAAATACAGTTTTGTTACTTTTTGCTTCCTTTTCAAGATAAAAAAATGTTGGATATGAAAGATTTCATAACATGTTTTGTGAAAGCCATTGATTTAATTCCCAATATGCGCAGTCAGTTTAAGAGTGTAGTGTATTATGATAATAAGTGATTGAAAGAATTTTAGTTTTGTCCTTTAAATGTGCAGTAATTTGATCCGAACAAATGTAACATTGTAAAATTGCTTTCCATAACGAAAAGTTACATTTGTTCGGATCAAATTTATTCACATTTAACGACAAAACTAAAATTCTTTTAGCCATTTATTGTCATAATACGCTGCTGTCTTAAATTGACTGAGCTTATTGGGAACTTAATCAGTGGCTTTTCCAAAACACGCTGTGAAATGTTTCATATTGTGACAGCGACGTGAGATTCGAACTCACGACCAGCGTCCCGCAAGAAAGCAGATCGCGCGGAGCACGGAGGAATGGCGCGCGGCGGAGAGGGGAAAGGGCCAATGCGGCGAGAGAGTGGAGCGAGAGTGCGCGCGCAACTGCTGCGTACGCAGTGAATGGGGAACGGACCTTCCCGACTCCTCGAGAAGTCCGTCGAAGTGGAGATATCCAGATAATTCTCTACACACCTGTAGAAATTTCTCGCAACTATGATTTTGCTATAAAAGAAGAAGCGCCAGCGAACTCGAGCAGTTTTTCAGTTATTCAGTCAGTGAGTAAGCCAGAGTAAGCAAGCCTTGTGTACCGGAGTTCGACTCGAGTGTGCGTCCGCAACTGTATCAGCATCCGAAGGCCTGAGTTCGAGTGCAGTGGACCGCAGTTGGAGGGACCTGAGTTCGAGTACAGTGAACTGTCTCTGAAGATCTGTGGTTCGAGATACTGTGAGATACTCGAGTGACTGAGCTAGAAGAACTGAGAACTAACAGTTCTGATTTGTAAATAGTACTTTGTAAATATTAGTTAAGATTAACAGTTCATTGTTGTTCGTTATAGTACAAGTAAATTGTCATTGTCGTCGGTGGAGTGCTATAACGAATACTGTGTTGAGTGAAAATCCAATTGTTGACAAGAGCGTTTAAGGCGAATTGTAGAAAAGAATTATTGTTGGAAGAATAAAACCCTATTGTTGAGTTAAAATAAAATTTACAATATAAAACTATTTATATCTTGGGATATGGAAGAGTCGCTAATTGAAAGAATCGAGAAGCGAACCCTTCAATGGTATGGCCACGTAAAAAAGGATGAAAGAAGAAAGATGGCCAAAGATTATTCTGGAACGGTCACCTCGGGGAAGGAGGAAGCGTGCGAGACCAAGAAAAACATGGAAAGCTGGTGTCATGCAAATGATGAAGGACCGACACATGTAGGAGGAGGATTGGCGGGATCGAGAAGGATGGCGGAAGGGAATTCAGGGCAACTGCTCAAGAGTGGAGAAGCCCACAAAAGTAAAGTAAAGTATATCTTGGGAAGGAAGTAAAAACGAGTAAAATTCTATTAAAGTTTTTTGTTTGAAATATCTCAGAATACAACCCCATGAAATTAATGATATTAGTCTACTAACGGTTCACCCTGTATACGACTTTCGAAAAGTTTTAGACTCTAATAGAGTGGACTGTTGTGCAATTAAGTAGAGATTTAGAATTGCTTGTCAGCTGAGGAATGGTTCTGAATGTTACGATATTGAAAACTGAGGGGTTGGGAGCTCCTGTCTGGAACACGCTGACGACGTAATAGCATCACGTCCCAAGTGTCAATCGCTACGCGATTCGGAAAGGCGGCGTCGTCCCTAGCAGCCGAATCATGTCTTGATATACTATGACTTTAGTCGATGCCGCTACAAGACGTCGAACGCTGCGGAAGTAAAAGGAATCGTAAAATATGTTTTACGGCCGATTTACCGCAACCTAAGAAAAACAATATGGCAAAGCTTAACTCGTATGTCATCTGTTCCTGACTTCCGGACGCTCGAGTTTGCTCTCCCCGCAAGTGATATGTGTACGTGTATGTTTGTGGAAATGAATTGGCCGGAGGGTGACTGTCAAGTTTTATATATGCTATATATGTTTGGGAGGGTAGTTTTAGGGAATTGAGAGGGGGTGTAGGTCATCAGACCGTGACTAGAACCTCAGGTTCTTTCCTCCCCTATCCTTCCTGCTTCTGCAGAGAGACAGACACACGTCCGTGCCAGCCGAGGACCAAACCTAGAACATTAAGAACAAGAGTGTTATAAGTTCGTACAGACAGATATATCTGTCTTGTCGATCTGCCACAAGCAGATCTTTTTTTTCTGCCGCAAGCAGATCTTTTTTTTCTGCCGCAAGCAGATCTTTTTTTTCTGCCATAAGCAGATCTTGTTTGTTTTTTTTTCAACTCTCGTGTTATTTCTATAATTGCTTCATTTTATTGTCTTAGTCGTGTACATCCGCTACATACGAGTATTTCATTATTGTCATTAACAATATTAAAGTTAACGTAATAAATGAACGAAAATAATTAAAGTGACAATGCATGATCAAATGAATGGAGGACAGTGAAGCCGAGGACCAAACCTAGAACATCAAGAACAAGAGTGTTATAAGTTCGTACAGGCAAATATATCTGTCTTGTCTCTCTGCCACAAACAGATCTTTTTTTCTGCCACAAGCAGATCTTTTTTTTCCCTCAAGTCTTGTGTTAGTTCTATAACTGCTTCATTTTGTTGTCTTAGTTGTGTACATCCGCTATATACGAGTATTTCATTACTACGATTAACAATATTAAAATTAACGTAGTAATAAAAGAAGGAAAACGATTAAAGTGACAATGCATGATCAAATGAATGGAGGAAAGTGAAGCCGAGGACCAAACCTAGAACATCAAGAACAAGAGTGTTATAAGTTCGTACAGGCAGATATATCTGTCTTGTCTCTCTGTCACAAACAGATCTTTTTTTCTGCCACAAGCAGATCTTTTTTTTCCCTCAAGTCTTGTGTTAGTTCTATAACTGCTTCATTTTGTTGTCTTAGTTGTGTACATCCGCTATATACGAGTATTTCATTACTACGATTAACAATATTAAAATTAGCGTAGTAATAAAAGAAGGAAAACGATTAAAGTGACAATGCATGATCAAATGAATGGAGGACAGTGAAGCCGAGGACCAAACCTAGAACATCAAGAACAAGAGTGTTATAAGTTCGTACAGGCAGATATATCTGTTTTGTCTCTCTGCCACAAGCAGATCTTTTTTTTTTTTTTCCAACTCTTGTGTTAGTTCTATAACTGCTTTATTTTGCTGTCTTAGTTGTGTACATCCCCTACATATGAGTATTTCAATATGATTAATTAACAATATTAAAATTAGCGTAATATAAGAAGCAAAGCAATTAAAGTGACATTGCATGATCGTGCGAATGGAGGACAGTATAATCCACAGCTGAAAAGAAAGCTCGATAGATCTCGTAATACATTAAGATATGGAAGCTAACGGCATAGCTCTGGCATTTCCCTACTGATCCGGAGTTGCGCTCGGGCGTGGGTTCGATTCCCGTTGGGACTAGTTTTCCCACCCGAAAGGCGAATGTCAGGTAATCTATGGCGAATCCTCTGCCTCATCTCGATAAATAACGGAGTAGTTGATACAGCGTCGTTAAATAACCAGGTTAAAAAATCGTATGGAGTCACAGATAGCATAAAAAAAAACAAATTTGAAGAATGTATTAGCCGAGATTTATGATGAGAAAAAGTAATATTATTAGACTGAAGAAAATCACAATTACGTGAAAAAAATATTTCATAAATCAAGTAAATGACTAGAGATATAAAGAGGCGTAATCCTTGAAAGAGAAAAGCTTCCTTTATTTGAAGAATACTGTAGAATTTTGTTCACTTCGTAAATTTAATTGTGGAGGGGGAGACTAGTTGACCATATTTTATATTGTACAAATAGTAGGCCTACTAAATTTTGTAGGAATTAATTGAAGTAGGCCTAACTTGGATTATAAAGTATGTTACGTAAAAGTTCCGCCAAAAGGCTGGGCTATTTGAAGCATCGTAATATAACTGTGTCATAAATTCTAACTTTCAGTTTTTTTTTGGGGCGGGGGGAGACTGGATGACGAAAGGTTCTTAACCGAATAATAGTAGGCGTTTTTCATACTTATTTTGTGTTTACTTTCCTCCCGAGTGACATTTATGTTTGTTACTTTTGCACCAAGAAATTTGAGTTTTCCACCTTTTCAAACCACAAATTTCCAATTGTTACATTTTCATTTCGTACTATGTTCTAGTCACGAGATATAATCATATAGCTTGTCTTTTCAAGATTTACTTACAAATCTATTATTATTATTATTATTATTATTATTATTATTATTATTATTATTATTATTATTTATTACTGGCTTTTAAGGAACCCGGAGGTTCATTGCCGCCCTCACATAAGTCCGCCATTGGTCCCTATCCTGAGCAAGATTAATCCAGTCTCTATCATCATATCCCACCTCCCTCAAATCCATTTTAATATTATCTTCCCATCTACGTTTCGGCCTCCCTAAAGGTCTTTTTCCCTCCGGCCTCCCAACTAACACTCTATATGCATTTCTGGATTCGCCCATACGTGCTACATGCCCTACACATCTCAAACGTCTGGATTTAATGTTCATAATTATATCAGGTGAAGAATACAATGCGTGCAGTTCTGTGGTGTGTAACTTTATCCATTCTCCTGTAACTTCATCCCTCTTAGCCCCAAATATTTTCCTAAGCACCTTATTCTCAAACACCCTTAACCTATGTTCCTCTCTCAAAGTGAGAGTCCAAGTTTCACAACCGTAAAGAACAACCGGTAATATAACTGTTTTATAAATTCTAACTTTCAGATTTTTTTAGAGTAGACTGGATGATAAAGGCTTCTCAAGCGAATAATAACAGGCATTTCCCATATTTATTCTGTGTTTAATTTCCTCCCGAGTATCATTTATATTTGTTACTGTTGCTCCCAGGTATTTGAATTTTCCCACCTCTTCAAAGAATAAATTTCCAATTTTTGTATTGCCATTTCGTAGGATATTCTCTTCACGAGACATAATCATATACTTCGTCTTTTCGGGATTTACTCCCAAACCTATCTCTTTACTTGCTTCAAGTAAAATTCCAGTGTTTTCCCTAATCGTTTGTGGAATTTCTCCTAACATATTCACGTCATCCGCGTAGACAAGCAACTGATGTAACCCGTTTCAATTCCAAACCCTCTCTGTTATCCTGGACTTTCTTAATGGCATACTCTAGAGCAAAGTTAAAAAGTAAAGGTGATAGTGCATTTCCTTGCTTATTATTATTATTATTATTATTATTATTATTATTATTATTATTATTATTATTATTATTATTATTATGTGAATATAAGTTAGTATAAAACGTAGTCTTTAACATCGAATTCATAACAATGCTGCCTGTAGGACGCATTCCGTAAGTCTGTCTTGCAGAGAGACCTACAGAGTCACATTCTGCGGCGTATCTCCAAGTTTCGACTCCTCTCCTCTCCTCACTCGCACCTTCCCTCCTCTGCGAGCCGCGAACTCTCTCTTGCTCCCCTGTAGCAGATGATTCAGGCAGCCTTAAAGCCGGATCCCGCGCAATGAGAATTCCATCCCTTATGTCGAAAAAAAATCGTTAAAAGAATAATAAAAAAAAGATGACTCAGTTCGGATGAGCTTAGTATCGGTAAAGACGGGGAGTTTCACAGTGATTAAAAGTATGTAACAAGAGAGAAAAGGGAAATGTCCCATCTTGTTATGTGACATGTTTGTTTTATTATTTATTAGCCAACTTTCCGGGCGCAAGAACAATAGGGATTGTGCAATAACCTTCCTTTATCTTTACTCTTTTTTGTTACAAGTTCCAAATAATACTATTACAATTGCAATTATTACAATCAGAAAACTACAAACCATGAAACCAGGTGGCCCGGGTTCGATTCCCGGTCGGGGCAAGTTACCTGGTTGAGGTTTTTTCCGGGGTTTCCCCTCAACCCAATACGAGCAAATGCTGGGTAACTATCGGTGTTGGACCCCGGACTCATTTCACCGACATTATCAGCTTCATCTCATTCAGACACTAAATAACCTAACATGTTGATAAAGCGTCGTAAAATAACCTACTAAATAGATAATAAAATATATATCAAATATAATAGAAAGAAAAACATTAAAAATATATTATATACATAGAGAGAGAGAGAGAAAGAGAGAGAGAGAAATCGTCCGCCCTTATTTATGGATGGCCATGAGGATCCAGAAATTAATAGAAAATAAATATAATTAATTAAATATTAATATTGTTATAAAAATAAAATTTAATAATTAAGCACCATTGAATTATAAAATAAAATCTTAGAAGATGACCTTAAAATTATACTTATAAATAAAATGTTTTATTTAAAATTAGCATATCCTTAATTAAGACCTTCTGAGTGGTATAAATGAAATTGTATAATCTGCAGGGAATCTTTAGAATTTGCAAGACGATTTTTTGAATTTTAAAAGATGGTATTGATAATTTTATTGCTTAAAAAATATATGTAAATTTTAGTAAAGAACTCCGAGCACCAAAAAATAAACCTGTCACTGACCATTTGAAGAGAGGGATGTTATACTTGGCACTAAGGTATGGAATACAAGGCTCATAAATTGCCCTCTTTTTATGATCAACCTGATGAGCTTGGTTTAGATCTCTCTCCATGCATATAGTTGGATCTATGATAATAGCCTTTTGTTGTTGCCTGTTTATTGCTATTATATCCGCTCTTCTGTGAGAGTAGTCTTCAGAAATGCAGTGGACCTCTTCATGAACTTCCCAACCCTTGCTCCGAAGAAGACAGGCGATAGCTCCACGGACTCTATGATGCCTGTTGTTACGCAGTAACTCTCCTTTCCGACAAAAGCCCAACACGTGGCCAAGAGTTTCTGTCTCGTTGCAGTCTGGTTGACGGCAACGGGTCGTGCTGAAAGCTCTGCCAGGAACGGGCGCACTGCAGTAAGGTTGCAGGACATCTTGATTGCATTAATATATTCCGAAGACGACAAATTCTTTTTGGTGCTGACCCATGAATTGGCTCTTGGATATTTTTCATGTCAAATATTTAAACAAAACATAAACACAAATTAAGGAATTTACCCCCGAATGAGCAAACGCTCGTGGTCGGGAGTTCAAAACCGCATTGTAGATAAGGAGAAAGAAGAAGACAAAATAAACAAATTAATATAAGCAATAAAATAGCACAGATTACAAAAACAAACGCCTGTATGATAAAAATCGATCACAATTGAAGCGCACATGGGAAAAACTTGATAAGTAAAAAATTATCGATTTTCTGTTTTAGATGTTATGTAATAGCTCAGATAGCGTACATTTGTGTAGTTTAACTGTGCAGGATGACAACCTCATTAGTCAAAAGAAATATGAAGAATGATAAGCCTAAGAAAATACAATATAATGGGGTGTTGAAACTTTTAACTTGCTCTCCTGTAAAAACAGTAAAACGTGACTTATCAGGTTTTCCCTTGTACTCTTCAATTCAAAAAGTTCATAACCAATATTTACAAGTATATAAGTATAATATTTAGCAATTAATTATCTAATCCTATGTTAAGATCGACCTGGTTGGCGCAGTTGGTATAGCGCTGGCTTTCTATGCGCGAGGTTGCGGGTTCGATCCCGGACCAGGTCGATGGCTTTTAAGTGTGCTTAAATGCGACAGGCTGATGTCAGTAGATTTACTGTCATATAAAAGAACTCCTGCGGGACAAAATTCCGGCACACTGGCGACGATGATATAACCTCGGCAGTGGAGAATTCTACCGGTACAAAAGGGGAATATGTACTGCCAACCTTACTTACTTACTTACAAATGGCTTTTAAGGAACCCGAAGGTTCATTGCCGCCCTCACATAAGCCCGCCATCGGTCCCTATCCTGTGCAAGATTAATCCAGTCTCTATCATCATATCCCACCTCCCTCAAATTCATTTTAATATTATCTTCCCATCTACGTCTCGGCCTCCCTAAAGATCTTTTTCCCTCCGGTATCCCAACTAACACTCTATATGAATTTCTGGATTCGCCCATACGTGCTACATGCCCTGCCCATCTCAAACGTCTGGATTTAATGTTCCTAATTATGTCAGGTGAAGAATACAATGCGCGCAGTTCTGTGTTGTGTAACTTTCTCCATTCTCCTGTAACTTCATCCCGCTTACCCCAAATATTTTCCTAAGCGTCTTATTCTCAAACATCCTTAACCTATGTTCCTCTCTCAGAGTAAGAGTCCAAGTTTCACAACCATACAGAAGAACCGGTAATATAACTGTTTTATATTTCTAACTTTCAGATTTTTTGGACAGCAGACTGGATGATAAGAGCTTCTCAACCGAATAATAACACGTATTTTCCAATATTTATTCTGCGTTTAATTTCCTCCCGAGTGTCATTTATATTTGTTACTGTTGCTCCAAGATATTTGAATTTTTCCACCTCTTCGAAGGATAAATCTCCAATTTTTATATTTCCATTTCGTACAATATTCTCGTCACGAGACATAATCATATAGGCTACTTTGTCTTTTCGGGATTTACTTCCAAACCGATCGCTTTACTTGCTTCAAGTAAAATTTCCGTGTTTTCCCTAATCGATTGTGTATTTTCTCCTAATATATTCACGTCATCCTGCCAACCTAACAGTACAAATGAAAAAGTCACTCAGATTACGGACATCTTGTACTTTGTACAATAATTATTAGTAATGTTTCCCATTTGTCAACTGACTTCTGTGTCACACGGTATTTCACAATACTGGCATTCCAGTTTGTATTCCCCTAGCAATGTGTGTTAATCTGCTTTTGTCCATGATGAACAGCGTTGGCAGCTTCATTTGTTATTACTCTGGCCTATGTTTTATTTATGAAGGTAATTGGGTCAAAGTGTCTCGTATAGTTTAATTGCTACTAATTTATTAAATTTGTAATTAATTTGTCCCTTGGAAATCTTACATTCGCTCCCAGTTACTGTACAAATTCTAACGTGAAGTCGAAAAATGTTCACGTAGTTTTTATGGTATTGATTTTTTGTCACATAAATGGTCAAATATATGTAAAACCACATCGCTTCTTTTATCACACCCATTGTAATTGGAGAGACTGCATTTCCTGTTGTTGGGGAAGTGTGTTAAATAATTTACCACCATCGTTATATCATTGTTTTGTCATTTTTGAAACATGCTATTCTTCTAGCCACATCGACTTTCTATATAAAATGTCAGAACATGCTTGTCGGAAAATCAAGACCTCCAATAATTTCGCCTCCTTGTGGGAATAGACTCATCGTAGAGGAGGACGATGTTGACATTTAGTTCCATTAGAAGAGAGGTCGGATGACATTTGGTACAACGCACACACTGGGACATTTCTTCCGTATAAAGTTCATCTTTAAATTCTTAGCCTTATATTTTAAATATATGTGTGATACTACGGGAAGAATTCTTAGAAGCAGAGTTTGAAAAAAAATAATACAATCGCAGCAGTGACAGATTTCTTATATTACAGGGAACTGTGAGGTAGAATAAAAGTACAGTTCAAGCAGCGAAGGTGTAATGTTTTAGATTTGCGAGGGGTGCGACAAGAAGAAGAGAATAAGGGTCCAAGATATTAAATATCTTGTGTTTACAGTAAAATACTAAATATAGAAATCGATATGTACAGCGAAACGATGATAGAAGAGTAACGAAAATAATATGTGTTACCCACTAAGAATAATATAAATATGTATGGTGAACCGTAAGTAATATCATTAATTTCAAGGGGTTATTCTTTGAGATGTTTCAAACAAATAGTTTTAATACAATTTTTATGCGTTTTATCTTTCTCTTTGAGATAAAAATTGTAATGAACATTTCTTAGCATCTTTTGGGAAAGCCATTGATTTAATTCCGAATAACCTCCAGCAATTTAAGGGGTTAGGTACAGCTTACAGCAGTAAAATTTTTGGAAATATTTAAAATTTTTTTCTCCATTACTGTATCCTGTACAATAATGAAAATTTGTATTTGTAAAATACTGTCATTCTGCTATAGGAAAAAAATATTTTTACGATTAAAAAAAAAGTATTTATATTTTTCTTTTCAAAATTCAAAATGTTGGCAGTTCACTGTGCAGTGATGAAGCATTTCCCTCACAACTTAATAACTTGTTAACTTTTCATGTTCTCTCTTTTTCATTTTATTCCTGAAATTCATGTTTACAATATCATGCTCTTTCAACTACATTCCTTAATAAATAACATTTTTTTATTTTGTGTTAGAAGAAAATACTGGTATTTGATCATTTTTAAAATTAATTTATTTTTATCAATCTATCAAAGGTAGAGAAGTGATCTTGCATCATATTGTAGATGTGACATGCATAAATACACACAAAAATTTCATCACAGAATGTTGGATAGTTTTTTAGTTACGTGGGAAACGCATCATCACTGCGCAGTAAACAGAATTTAAAAAATGTAAATAATTTTTTAATCGTAAAAATATATTTTTTTTTTTTTTGTATAGCAGAAGGACAGTGTTTTATACTTACTAATTTTCATTATTGTACAAGATGCAGTAATAGTGGAAAAAAAAAATGTTGAAAATTTCCAAAATTTTACTGCTGTAAGCAGTACCTAATCCCTTGAGAAAGCGGTGTTGTATGATAATAAATTATTAAAAGAATTTTAGTTTTGTCTTTTAAAGGTAGAAAAATTTGATCCGAAAAAAACATAACTTTTCGTTTCAGGAAGTTTACAATGTTACCTTGTTTGGAACAAATTTCTGCAGATTTAAAGAACAAAACTAAACTTATTTCAATCACTTATCATCTTACAATTGCTCTCTTAAATTGACTGAACATATTGGGAATTAACTCAATGGTTTTCCAAAACACTCTATGAAATGATTTATGTAAAACAACTTTTATATCGAAAAGGAAGAAAAAACGAGGAAAATATCTCAAAGAATAACCTCCTAAAATCGATGACATTACTCACGGTTGACCCTGTATACCCAAAAATTTAATTGAAGTACCTAAATGAAAGTTAGGCCGATTATAGCTAAACTTAATGCTGTTTAGATGGTTGGTATTACACCATTCTGTAACTTTGAATGATGCAGCTTCAAGTTCATTAATAGAGGAATCATTGGTATCACATATTAATACAAAGAACATCAGCAAAGAAGTAAGAGCTGAGGCATCAATATTATACGATATGCTAAAGGGGAGATTATAAAATTCACTAGTCCCAATACAGAACCTTGTGGAACACCACATTTCAGCATATGCAGAGTTAATATTGTTCAAGTAGGCAGATTGATACGTGAGACAGTATCAAAAACTCAAGGTTAACTAGTTAGTTCCGTGGTCTAACGCTGCATTTGGCTTGGGTTCTAATCCCGCTGTACGACATATGTTAGGTAATCTCATGCTAAGTCCTGAATCTCATCTCGTTAATATTTAATCTACACCGACGTTAGGTAATTTCGCAGTTGATACAGTATCATTAAATATCCGATTTGAACAACAAGTCTTTGCACCGTCTGAATTTTCTCAGATATGATTTCGGTAGAATAAGATGTAATTGCATTAGAATTTATTAAAGCTTTTCTGTACTTATTCATTTGAACACTTCTCTCATTCTTGTGTTTCTTTCTGTAGAACGAGCACAAAGGAATTTTATTACGTATATTGCTTGTTACACTTTATTCTTATGTTTCACACAGTTCTCTATAATTAATAATTAAACTTCTGCGTAGAACACCAGTTGAATCTTGTTTCCATGATATTCTTTCTTCCTTTTATATTTGCTTTTACCCAGCACAAGAACGTGATCGTTTCAACAAAGCTTGTGATTGTCTGTTTGTAGTTCTTTACAAAGGATCACACATCTCTAAGTACGGGAATCCGTATGATACGTCGTCCGTGTAAAATGGTATAATCCAGGTTCTCTTCGCTAATACTTTTATGAAGTACATTCTTTATTTGTGTTCACTAATTGCTGAGAACAATTCTGCTAACTGTCACCTTTGCATGATGGTAAAGTAAATGAACTTATCACAGTGGAAATGTGCCTCTTCCACTGTTTGCTTCTTTTCTATCTTACGTCTGTAATCTCACTGTTATTACATTTTTAATATTTCATCATAGGCCTAATTATGGTTTCTGAATATACTGGGTGTTCAGTTCAAAATGTGTCTTGGCTCGCTGTATGCCGTCATGTGGCTAGTTTATGAGCCTAGAGAATTCAATCTTCCTACACTTCCGCAGCTCAGGTGTATAACCTAAGAGGCAGAGAAGATGGCTAGCAAGTACGGCGTTCATTCTGAAGAGTACGTACCGATACGTACGATAACGCCGGTAGTGGCAGGAATGTGAACTGTTTGGAAATACGTACTGTCGGGATATGGGGAGAGAGTTAAGACGATTACTTACGTATTTGTTGACATTAACTTCGACGGTCAACATGGACACGGAGCATTTGATTTGTGTTGTGGAATGTTACCGTACGCAACCGATGATAACAAATACCCTGCGTACGACTTGCCGGTGCAAAACACAGTTCGAAAGAGGTTATGGTAGCACACAGACCGTACAGACTGCCATCTGTTGCTACGACGTTCAAGTTATACCGTACACGTTCTCAAGTTCAGATTGAAGAACGCCTTAAATAATAGGCAACTTCTCTAACAAATCAGCTGAAACTCGCTTCAAATCGGTGACCCAACAACAGTGACGTCATGACACACTTTGAAATGAACACCCAGTATAACAAATACAAAGTGTCGAAAAGAATAGTAAATGTTTAGGGTGTGGTGGTATGGACTGTTCTGACAGTGAGTAAATATTTTTTTATTTATTCGAATGACAGGTACATAGATAATTTATCTTTTACCTAAACACAACCTCAAGATTAAAACAATTAACTTAACTTAATACAACTTAAAATTAAACCTAATGAAGGAACTAAACAAAATCCCTAAAGAACTAAAAACTAAGAACTAAACAGAGGCATGAGGCTTCTTGCTTCTCAGTATCTGGCACATTCAGTCAGTGATTTTAGAGCTGGGCAGCGTTGGAGATGATCCCTATTCATTGCTTCTTGAAGGTCACAAAGGGTACAGGTTGGATGTCGATAAATACCGAAACGGTGGAGATGCTGCGCCAAGTAGTCATGTCCAGTTACAAGGCGGAAATGCGCGACTGCCAATCTTCTTGGTCCGTTAGGTATTGATAGAAGGCCCCTTCTCCAGTGTTTGCCATATGTTCTTTCTGCAATCTCATGGGAGTGGATGTTGTGGGCAACTTCTTTAATGTATAATTTTATTATCTGAAAGGGTGTTGGTTTAGGAGATGTTTGTAAAATTTTAGCACCTTTTTTTGCCAAGGCATCGGCCTGCTCATTGCCAAATAAGTTGCAGTGCCCGGGGACCCACTGTAGTACCACGATTTTATGTTTTGCTTGTAATAGTTGTATGCCATTTTGACAGTCTTGGATTGATGAAGATTCAGGGTCTGAGGAACCTACAGATTCTATGGCTGCTTTGGAGTCTGACAGGATGACGACATTCTTGAATTTACTTTGATGACATGAGTAAATATTTTCACATAAATATGTGTCCAATTATTATCAATGGATCTGGGCATACATCTGTCGGTATGTTACTCATAGCAATCGTTACAGATGACAAGAAGGAAAGACAAATGACTTACATTTGCATTTATAATTTATTTACATGGTATCAATAGCCTACATTTCAACTGTTAAAGGTGTTAGGTATAGCTTACAGCAATAAAAAAAAACGTAATATTTCCAAGCTTAGATACTTAAATGGATGCACTAATTTTCTTCCCTTCTATACCTATGCTTTACACCAGTATCATCAAATTTCGGTAGTGGAAGAGGGTAATAAACAGTGTTTCGGTTCTCAGCCATTAATCCAAAGGTATAGTCAGATTAATATTAAAAATGTTAGAAAAAACAAAATGATGTCCCTGTAGTTCAAATTAAATGTTCGGGATATTCCCTCTGTTTTCATATTTAAATTATATTTTTATATGATAATAAATTTCTAAATTATAGAAATCAGCTCAAAGAATTTGAGTGACCACAAGGGTCCTGAATACAATAAACATGTACAATATAATGTGATGTGATATATTAAAGAAAAAATAAAGTTAATTGGTGAAGGCAAATATAAGTTGATTAATTGAAATAGAGATGATGATGATGATGTAATATTTGAAGAGAATCCTTGATAATATTTATAAGAATAGACATTACATAATCAAAAGGAATGTGAAGTTCCTTAAGATAATTCCATGTGAATTTTGTAATAGAACCTCTACTGCCAAACAGCAAACCAATGACAGGATATTGTTTAAGAGGGACGTTGTGTTTTTGAGAAAGATACGGCAGACAAAGTTCATATATAGACTTCTTCTCAATATCAACTTCGGTGGCCTGATTTAGGTTTCTTTCGAAACGGATAGTAGGGTCAAGAACAAGAGCCCGTTTTAAGCGTCCGTTGATAGCAATAATGTCTGCCCGTCTAAAAGAACCATCTGATGATACACAATGTACTTCCTCATGAATCTCCCAATGTAAAGTTTCTAACGATGTCGCCAAAACATGTCGTACACGATGATGTCTAGCATTGATCAGCAGCTCGCCTTTGGGGCATTGTCCAAGCACGTGTCCAAGTGTTTCAAGCTCGCTACAGTCTGGATGACGGCAGCGGGTTGTGCTTAGAGTTCTGCCCGGTATTGCGCGAACCGCCGAAATATTGCTTGACATTTTTAAAGCATTGGTCCATTCTGAGGAAGATAGGCCATTTCGATTGCTTACCCATGAGTTAGCCTTGGGGAGATCACTATAAACAATAACCCCTTTACCACGCAAGGTATGGTTTGTCCAAGTTTGGAATGCGTCATTTCTTAAGTGTTAACATATTTGCACCTTTTTGACATTCTTAGAAAATTTATCTCTTTATTTATAACTAGCCGTACCTGTGCGCTCCGCTGCTCCCGTTAGAAATAAATATAAAGTAATTACATAATTAAAATAGGACATTTGATCCAGGGAACATTCGTGTTTGATAGAAGAATAAATCGTTTAATATGTTACTCAATTTAAATTGCATCCAAATAATTAAAATGCGATCATTTTGGCCCAGAGGCACTCATTTGGTGCAATGACAATTCCTTTAACATGTTTCTTAATTTTTATTACATGCAACCATAGTTTAATGAAGACTGACATCATTTAGATTTAATGTGTATACTTTATTTTACTTGTTCTAGGTTTCCATTGAATTATGGTAATAACTTAATTTTAACCCTTGTTTTCTACGTATTCAGTAAATGGCGCTTGGCCCACTATGGTTCTGAACCCTTCAATTAACTTAAATTATATTATATAATATTACATATTATATTATATTATATTATATTATATTATATTATATTATATTATATTATATTATATTATATTATATTATATTATATCAGAAGTTACTGTAATAACATTATAGCATTATGTCCATCTAGAGAAACTACACTTTCCAATGGTGAAATAATAATTAATTATACAAATCGGTTAATTTAGCTTCCGATATTACTTCATACAAACACAGAAACATTCTCTGTAGGCTATCTTTCATAGCTTTAGATTGTTGCTGTCCAAGGCCCCTTATAGACGAAGTCATTTGTTTTTTAATTCATTACACGGCCTTAGATGGCAGTTATTTTAATTTTAAAACTCATTTATCTCATTAAATATCAGTCCTATCAAACTTTTTTCAAGGAATAAAACTTATCACAAATCATTTGTAAAGAAACTTTTGTTATGTAACATTTTTCACAAAAATCAATAATAAGCGAGATATTTCGATTTATTTAATTCAGACCCCCTTATAACCCCCTTTTTAAATAATGTATTTCGAATGCCATATAGCCTAAAATCTAAGTTACAACGAACATAATTTATATTCCAATTTTCATCAAAATCCGTTCAGCCATTATCGCGTGAAAAGGTAACAAACATACAGACAGACAGACATAGAAACAAAAATTTCAAGGAAGCGATTTTCGGTTTCAGGGTGGTTAATTATATATGTTAGGACCAATTATTTTTGGAAAATCGAAAATTACCAGAAAAATTTCGGCTACAGATTTATTATTAGTATAGATAATTGTGTTCCGAATCACTGAACTGTAAACTCAAAGACGTATCTCAACACTAACACTTAACCTTGTACGCCATTCGGATAGACAGTGACAGGAGTAAAGTTTGTTATTATAAGCGTGTAATTCCGATATCTGGTGAACCGTGGGGCTGGTGCAGTACAGCCCTGTTTTATATACGAGGCGTATTCATTGAGCTCGCCTATATACTCGGGCCATGAATATTACCGCGCCTTTATATTCGGGTCATGCATCTCCGCCGTTGTAGCTGCGGCTCTTTTATATTGCGTATATCTTTTGCTTCCACGCCTGACACATTGAATACGCTCCTGGTTAAAACTTCCTTCGCTGCAAGAAGAGGAGGAAGACGGGTTTTGAAGCAAGGAACTTCCTCGCAAACAAAACTTGAGGCGCCGGGCCTGTAGGGGTAGGGTTCAAGCCTATTATCACCCCATCCCAATGTAAGGAACACGCACAAGGGGGTGGGAGGTTGACTCGAAGAATGGCTCCTCACTTGAAGGGGGATGGGGTTTCTCACCCCACCCCTCTCGCTGATCACCCGCCTTCTAAAAGGAACGAAAAACGAGTTTTTTTTTTTTCGTCCGTCTCCTTTCTTATTCTTCTCTCAAAGATTTTTTACAAAGAAAAGAAAGGGTTTAAAAGGAAATAGAAAAGGTGAGGAAAAAAGAGAGTAAATAGTGGGCTTTGAGAGTTTTCTGACGTAGAACAAACGGGAGGGAGAGAGGGAGTTGCATTTCGAACGCAGAGCGACTGTTTGGGGTAGCTAGGAGGTCTGGAAATAAGGAATGGATTTCTTTCTAGTCATGAGGTCTTGATAGCTTGGAACTCTTTTTTTTTTTTTTTTTTCAGATAATGGGGGATTTTTTTGCCCCCTTTTCTTTTTGAAGCTGAGGGTAGTTGGCTTAAAAATTCTCAGAAAATAGCGTCTGCTAAATACCTCCCCATAGTCTAGTAAAGCAAATTATTGCATACTTCGCTGAAGGAGAGAATACATCATACCGAATTGCACGCATCGGTAGAATTCATAATAGAAACGCCATGCGTCAGTTCGTCGTCGTCTTGACTTTTCAATATGTAGGAAAAGGATAGCTAAGGTTTGTGATACCACCCACATGATGCTAACATTTGTTATATCTAAGCAAAAACCGTTAACAAATAGCTGAAAATTTATTTTAAAATACCTTACTTTCTTACAAATAGCTTTTAAGGAACACGCAGGTTCATTGCCGCCCTCACATAAACCCGCCATCGGTCCCTATCCTGTGCAAGATTAATCCAGTCTCTACCATCATAACCCACCTTCTCAAATCCATTTCAATATTATCCTCCCATCTACGTCTCGGCCTCCCCAAAGATCTTTTTCCTTCCGGCCTCCCAACTAACACTCCGTATGCATTTCTGGAGTCACTTATACGTGCTACATGCCCTGCCGAACTCAAAAAAGGGAAGAAATTACGTACTGCTAATAACCGAAATGGATTTAATAAACATTTATCTGGAAAAGTATAATTAAAGTTAAATTAAGTTACAGTCGTAGATAACATTAAACTCAGCAATTAAGATGCTACGAGCCAAAAGAATGGTGAGAAAGGAAACGTCACCGAAGGACATTAAACTGTCCAGTCAGTCCAAAATTGTCTAGGTCTACCAACAATCCTTCTTCCACTGGTATAAAAGTTACGACTTTTTTTTGGGAATACGGGAGTCATCCATTCCATTGACATGTTCCAGACAATTGGTTGTGGGTTCAGCTATTTTGTGATGTAAGTTTAATATTTTCAGTTCCTGTCTAATGTCTTCTTTTCTCTTTTCGTCCAATATTGTGTAGACCGCTACACGTCTTAGAAATTTCATTTCTCCAGCTTCAGTTCTTGATTCTTGTTTTTTTGTTAATGTCCAACATTCACAACCTTACAGAAATATCGGAACCACCATTACTTTATAAAATTTCAATTGCGTTTCTCTTCTTGTTTTACTTTATAAAATTTCAATTGCATTTCTCTTTCAGTTGCGTTTCTCTTCTTGTTTTACTTTATAAAATTTCAGTTGCGTTTCTCTTCTTGTTTTACTTTATAAAGTTTCAATTGCATTTCTCTTTCAGTTGCGTTTCTCTTCTTGTTTTACTTTATAAAATTTCAGTTGCGTTTCTCTTGTTGTTTTACTTTATAAAATTTCAATTGCGTTTCTCTTCTTGTTTTACTTTATAAAATTTCAATTGCATTTCTCTTTCAGTTGCGTTTCTCTTCTTGTTTTACTTTATAAAATATCAATTGCATTTCTCTTTCAGTTGCGTTTCTCTTCTTGTTTTACTTTATAAAATTTCAGTTGCGTTTCTCTTCTTGTTTTACTTTATAAAATTTCAATTGCATTTCTCTTTCAGTTGCGTTTCTCTTCTTGTTTTACTTTATAAAATTTCAATTGCGTTTCTCTTCTTGTTTTACTTTATAAAATTTCAATTGCATTTCTCTTCTTGTTTTACTTTATAAAATTTCAATTGGATTTCTCTTCTTGTTTTACTTTATAAAATTTCAATTGCATTTCTCTTTCAGTTGCGTTTCTCTTGTTGTTTTACTTTATAAAATTTCAGTTGCATTTCTCTTCTTGTTTTACTTTATAAAATTTCAATTGCATTTCTCTTCTTGTTTTACTTTATAAAATTTCAATTGCATTTCTCTTCTTGTTTTACTTTATAAAATTTCAATTGAATTTCTCTTTCAGTTGCGTTTCTCTTGTTGTTTTACTTTATAAAATTTCACTTGCATTTCTCTTCTTGTTTTACTTTATAAAATTTCAATTGCATTTCTCTTCTTGTTTTACTTTATAAAATTTCAATTGCATTTCTCTTCTTGTTTTACTTCATAAAATTTCAATTGCATTTCTCTTTCAGTTGCGTTTCTCTTGTTGTTTTACTTTATAAAATTTCAGTTGCATTTCTCTTCTTGTTTTACTTTATAAAATTTCAATTGCGTTTCTCTTCTTGTTTTACTTTATAAAATTTCAGTTGCATTTCTCTTTCAGTTGCGTTTCTCTTCTTGTTTTACTTTTATTAAATATCAATTGCATTTCTCTTTCAGTTGCGTTTCTCTTCTTGTTTTACTTTATAAAATTTCAGTTGCGTTTCTCTTCTTGTTTTACTTTATAAAATTTCAATTGCATTTCTCTTTCAGTTGCGTTTCTCTTGTTGTTTTACTTTATAAAATTTCAATTGCATTTCTCTTCTTGTTTTACTTTATAAAATTTCAATTGCATTTCTCTTTCAGTTGCGTTTCTCTTGTTGTTTTACTTCATAAAATTTCAGTTGCGTTCCTCTTCTTGTTTTACTTTATAAATTTTAAATTGCATTTCTCTTCTTGTTTTACTTTATAAAATTTCAATTGCATTTCTCTTCTTGTTTTACTTTATAAAATTTCAATTGCATTTCTCTTTCAGTTGCGTTTCTCTTGTTGTTTTACTTTATAAAATTTCAGTTGCGTTCCTCTTCTTGTTTCACTTTATAAATTTTAAATTGCATTTCTCTTTTTGTTTTACTTTATGAAAGTTCAGTTGCGTTTCTCTTATTGTTTCAATTTATAAAATTTAAATTACGTTTCTTTTCTTGTTTTACTTTATAAAATTTCAATTGTATTCTCTTCTTGTTTTACTCAAATTCCTTCTGATTGTTCCACACACAGTATATGACTAAATTTACTTATTTTATTGTTAAAATCTTTCAGAATTTCAATAGTAGAGATATGGTATCCTAGATAGTTGAAACTATTAATCTGCTCTAGTAGTTTCCCTTCAGTCATTACCTTTGCTCTGATTGTATCTAGTCCTTCATAGGCAAAAACCTTTGTTTTGTTTTTTTTTTTTTTTTTTTTTCAGCTTAAATTTTCATATTGTGTTCTTTGCTTATATCATTGAACTTAAAAATGCCTCTTTGTAATCCGTCTTCAGTGCTTGTTATTATTATCTGGTCGTCTGCGAATAATAGATAGTCCAGTGGAGGATTATTGAAACTGAAGTATTTTATTCGAAATAGCATGCTCTGCCCTCTTACCATGAAGACACTCAGTCCCCTTAAAATCTGTATAATACATTAATATTTTCAGAGAAACTCTTCACGCTTTTTGCAATAATTTATTATAGAATCTGGATTTGGTTTAAGTTTTTGATCTGTCATTATATTGCAGCGAACTGTTGAAGTGCACGTAAATAAATTATTATTATTATTATTATTATTATTATTATTATTATTATTATTATTATTATTATTATTGTTATGACGATGATTCATTTTGAACATTGTACCAAAATGGTGGTTTTATTGCTACCAGATTCAATAACATCTGTGGCGAAGTGTATCAACATCGGTTAAAAACGCAGTAGTCGTAGATTGTGAAACGACGGTTAAACGGTAACAGTGGTTAAAATGTAATTTGTGTGTACCATTCATAATCACAGATTACTTAAACATGGCTAGCTGACACCTCATTTAACCAGAGTAAAGTCTATGCCGGTGTACTGTTTCTACAAAATGACTAAAGGAAAGCATCCATACCGCTGTAAAGATAATAGTCAACGTCTAAAAATGACTGCGCTCACTCGTTCTACATCGAAATGAACGTGTCCTACATTTTCGTTTTGCATTTGTTTGCCTTTGGGCGCTGTTATATTTGCGATTTGCATTTCTTTGCTGTTAGGTTAAAATCGTACAAAATAGAAAATTGAATGCAAAAATGATTATATCCCAATGTGTGGTTGAAGTGTCGCTAGACTTAATTACTGAATTTAAATATATTACATAAAAAGATGGAATACCTATAAAGGAAAAGGATGCAGAAGATTAATAGGAATGTGTATACGATCAAGCACCTCATTTACACGAGGGAACTGTTCATTATCCTATATTAGAGTATTCCCTCTTAAAATACAGAAAATATCAGTTACACAGAATCGTAATACAAGCAGCCGAACCATAGGAGAAATATGACTTTTTATGTTATTTCAAGTGATCCATTTGTAGATTTTGATAAACGAAATCCCTCCTGAAATTTTCTGTCACCTAATTCCTCGTAAGAATTCTCTCTTTCCACTAAAGAACCTTCACGCTCACGCTCTATCAAGTAATTCAAGTACTGTACAATAATAATCGTCTTCGAAATAAACATCTGTGGCTCTGGCCGCCATTTTGCTTTACTTGCTCTACTAATCACTGGTTATCTCTTTTAACCGCTCGAATATGACCGGTTAGAGATTACTGTGGTTAACCTCCTATTTAAGTCGTAACCGAGGTCGATCCACTGTAAAAATGCTTAACCAGAGGTTAGGTGACAATTTTAACCGGTGGTTACACTAACTGACGTTGATGCATGTGGGCACTGGTCTGAATGCATGTTGTTTCTTCAGTGTTAGAAGTCCGGGCCCTATAGTTGCATGTCAGCTGGGATTGCCTTGGAAACCCGACAGCTCGTTTGAATCGCCGGCAAACAGAAAGTTTCTTTCAATTTCACTTACCCGTATGCGTGTCCCAGTTCCCGAAGTTTTTAAAGGTGTGCTATGTAAGTTTTTACTTTTCTTCGTCTCTTGCAGACAGATTTTTAGCCCCCTCCTTCTCCTCCATCTCTTCAAGAAAGTTTATCCCGCGCTCTTGCACACCAGACGGCACTCTCTCGCTTCTGTTACATTTTGTTCAGGTATAAGAGAAGGGATGGAAATGAAAGAAACTTTAGCCTTCTCCATTCTTTGTAAGTGAACTCATAGCATCAAGTGTTAAAAAGAAGAAAGGAATGGGGTCCCTGGAATGGGATGAAAAGGGGCTTTCCTGTAAAATGTTGTCCAATAGAGGCGAGCATTTTAAATTGTTCCATGGATTCATTTTATAAATGCAGCTTCTTTTATAGTCAGTAAATTGTCCACCATATTTCACATTACACGACAGACATACGAGAATAAGACTTAATATTCATCAGAAATTCTCAGGAAAAGTGGCCTACTCTGGTAAGAACAAATAATGTTAATCTCCGATAAATAGGGGAGAATGGGGTAATTTCACGCACCTAAGTTCCTGTTGTTATAAATTCCAAGATTTAATGTAACTCTGAAACTTTCGGAGATAATAAAAAAATTAGGTTCTAATAATTATTACAAGTTAAAAAACGTACATTTCTAAACAACATTATTTTATATTGATGATAAATGAACAATTTGTAATGCGTGCCATTACCCTAACAGGTGGGAAATGGGACTCATATAGTTAGGGTAGTAGTACGCAGATACAATTGCAATTAGAATATGTATTAACTGGCATAGAATGAACATTTAGCAACAATATGCAAACATTAGAGAAACCTAACACTAATTTTCTTTCATATTTTCAAGTTTGTAGAACCCTATTTTACCCGAAGGTATATTAATAATAATATTATATTATTATTATTTTTATTATATTATAATAGGCCTCTGTAATAATAATAATAATAATAATAATAATAATAATATTATTATTATTATTATTATTATTATTATTATTATTATTATTATTAAAAAGAAATAAATGTGTCACGATATCGTGGGCGTTCTGTAAAGTGTGTAGTCAGTCAAAAAAGGTTGGGAATCAATGCGCTAGATAACCATCATCATCATCATCATCCTATAGCTCTACGTCCCTTTAAGTTCCTTAAGAAATACCTCGCCTCTGGAATTCGTTACCTAATGACATCAGGGACTGCCGGACTTTATCATAATTCAAAATTAAATTGGAAAATGTTGTCTTAGTTCATGTTTTAGGTATTGCTAGAAGTATTGATTTGTGTTTTTTTTTTTTTTAATCTAGATTAAAATTGCAAGCTTCTTGTTTATGTTAGTTAATTAGTTAGGATATAATTAATTAATCATTTAAAGTTTCTGTGATTGCAACCTGTATATATTTTTGTGTGGCTTTACTTTGTTTATAGTGTTTCTCTCTCTCTCTCTCTCTATCTCTCTTTATTTCTTGTTTAGCTTTACTTTGTACAGTATATAGTATATTTTTTCTGTTTATTTATATTATTGTATTTGTATTTCTGGTGTTGTGGAAGAGAAGGCCTGATGGCCTTAACTACACCAGAATAAATAAATAAATAAGTTTAGCCTCGGCTTTCTTTGTGATAGATGCCCATATGTCATGATCCAAAGCCTTGTTTCTCCACCTCCTTATTCCCAGCTGTCTCATAATTTTCCACAGTTAAATAACCATAGCACTTGATAAAGCGTCGTAAAATAATCAATTAAAAATCGCCAGGTCCTATGCATAATTACTTACACACAAGAAATAGCTATGACTGGGTTACATATAATCCAGGTTCTACTGCAATAAAAGTAATAATAATAATAATAATAATAATAATAATAATAATAATAATAATAATAATAATAATAATAATAATTCCATTAATACTCCGTTATTGGTTCATTATTCGTATATTTCTAAAAAGTGTTTTGTAACTACCAGAGACGCTGTAAATTACGGCAAGAAAGGTGTCATCTCTGTCTTATACCTGCACATATTAGAGTCCCGAAACAATGCGTCATTAAACAATACATTCCATCAATCAGCGCGGAGTACCACGCATGACGCTAATAAAAGGCGAATCACGTTTAGCGCTATTTGTATCACACTTAATATATCATGTGCGGGCCTCATCATAAATCATGGGAGGGTTACGAAATGCTATTAATTCTATATTCGCATGCGAACAAGCAGGCAGCGTTTTGCGTATTATGACGCCTGATGAAGACTACTTGTAGCAGGGAGGGCTGCGGCTGAAAGCATTGAGGACGCTACAGGGGCACTCGAAAATACCAACCTGTTTTTTTATGTGCTCGTCGTACAGAATATAATTACAACAATAGAAATAGAAATAAAATAATACACAAATATAAAAAAAGAGGATACAATAATATTAATAAAATTTGAGGACCGAATAAGCAGCGCTCCTGTTCGGTCGGGTCCACACCTGTGGAGTAACGGTCAGCGCGTCTGGCCGAGAAACCAGGTGGCCCGGGTTCGAATCCCGATCGGGGCAAGTTACCTGGTTGAGGTTTTTCCCGGGGTTTTCCCTCAACCCATTACGAGCAAATGCTGGGTAACTTTCGGTGCTGGACCCCGAACTCATTTCACCGGCATTATCACCTCCATTTCAGTCAGACGCTAAATAACCTAGATGTTGATAGAGCGTCGTAAAATAACCCAATAAAATAAAATAAAAAATGTTCGGTCGCATTTCAGATATATTATTAATAAAAGAGGGATATATGAATAAAATAAAATAGGAACTAAAAGTAAAATTACAGCTACAGTGAAATTGCATAATAATATTAGCATAAGGAAGAATAATGTTTACGTGAATCAAGTTGGACAATTTATGAAAAATACGTATTCCGAAATTATAGAATACAAATATAATATGGGCTGATTAATCCATGCACATAAGGTATAAATTTATTTAATAACATTAAAGACATTAACTCGTTTCTAGTTTTCTTGTTATATGTTCGTGGGTTACATGTTAGAATTTCTGGGTGTAATTTAGTTAAAGAATTATACAACCGAGGGCCAAAATTAATGCTATGCTTTAAACAAGCAGATGTGAAACATTTAGGTTCTACAAATACAGGGTGTTTCAAAAATACGGGGCATAATTTCAGCTATGTATTTCCCACATGTAGTCAATCAAAATAGTCCATTACAACATGTGTCCGGAAATGCTTCATTTCCGAGTTATGGCCTTCACAACATTGAAATTCACCGGAAAGTTTTTATTTCCGCAGGTCGTTGTCATTACAGAAGATGTTCAAAATGTCCACCTCCTGCTTGAATACAGACCTCACATCGATGTCTCATTGACCTGCGAACACGATCCCAAACTCCAGGAGTATTGCGTATGTCCTCAGAACATGCCACAATTCAATTCCGAAGGGATTCCAAATCAGGCACCGGAGACGAATAAACCAATGATTTTAAATGGCCCCACAAGTATAAATCGAGAGGGTTCAGATCAGGTGAGCGTGGAGGCCAAGCAATTGGGTCACCTCTACCTATCCATCGATCAGGAAACCTTCGATCCAAGTACCGGCGAGCCGTACGACTGAAGTGTGCAGGAGCGCCATCATGCAAGAAGTGAATGTGTTGACGATTGATCAGTGGAGTGTCTTCTAAAACATGAGGTATGGTGTTTTCCAGGAAGTTTGTGTACGCCTGCCCCGTAAGTCTGTTTACAAGTACATGGGGTCCTACTAATCGGTCACCAGTGATACCGGCCCACATGTTGAGGGAGAACCGCACCTGGTGATGAGATGGAACAGTTGCACGTGGGTTTTCATACGCCCATACATGCTGATTGTGGAAATTTGTTATGCCATCTCGTGTGAACTGTGCTTCATCTGTAAATAATACTAAGGCAGGAAAGTTCGGATTTACACCACACTGCTGCAAGAACTACTGACAGAACCTAACTCGTGCAGGGTAATCTGCTGGCGACAGGGCCTGTACACGTTGCAAATGATAAGGATACAATTGATACTCTTTCAACAGTCTCCAGACAGTCGTATGAGGAACATTGACTTGCAACGCTACCCTTCGTATGCTGATAGAAGGAGTCATGTTCACAGCCTCCAGAATCTCCTCCTGTACTTCTGGAGTTGTAGATCTTGGTCGTCCCCTTCCCAAACCAGGAGAGTTAAATTTTCCATACTCGGACAGACGGTAATGGAGACGTACAAATGTCTTCCGATTTGGACATTGTCGCTGTGGGTACCTCTCCTGGTACAAACGACGAGCCAGCGCAGCATTGCCGTCCGCCTTACCGTAAATGAAGTGTATCTCTGCCAGCTCTTGATTTGAATACATGTCGCACAGTCTAACGCCTACACAACACTGAATGTAACCTTCTCCTCGGAATGAACTGTCAGAGTGCCCTCTTAATGTCTCCTTTGACGGCAACGACCTGCGGAAAGAAAAACGTTCCGGTGAATTTCAATGTTGTGAAGGCCATAACTCGGAAATAAAGCATTTCCGGACACATGTTGTAATGAACTATTTTGATTGTCTACATATGGGAAATACATACCTGAAATTATGCCCAGTATTTTTTAAACATCCTGTATAACATATTTTTCGATAAAATATATAACTGAAAAGTCGGCCTGGGTGTCGCAGTCGATAGAGTGCTGGCCTTCTGTGCCCGAGGTTGCGGGTTCGATCTCGGCCTAGGTCGGTGGCATTTAAATGTGCTTCAATGCGGCAGACTCATGTCAGTAGATTTACTGGCATGTAAAAGCACTCCTGCGGGACAAAATTCCAACACACCGACGACGCTGATATTTAATTTATAACTAAAAGCAATTATGAATTATTTTATTATAGTGTAGGTCTATTCAGGGTGGAAGTGAAATAATCGCGCAGATTGAAAGGGAGGATAAACTACAATTAAATGGATAGAAAACCTATAATACGGTTTGTGATTAAATGCACGATTGATTAGAGAATTAAGTCGGATGCTTCAGCAGTCCGGTAACATCGCTCTTTCTTCTCGTAATACAGATGTAAGAGGTCAACGAACTCAGCTCTGTCAGCCTTAGTGAACTTGCTTCTATCTTTCTTTCTGGTTACAATGTTGCAAGGTGGTCGCATCGTTCAGTGGCTTGAAAATAGTGGTTTTTAAATTAAATTTACACGAAAATTGTGAAATACACCAGACGCATAAATGATTCTTTGTTAGATTTTCTATCGATACTAGTGACCTGTGCAGCAAATGCTGCAAGCTAAGTTCATTAGACGTTCAAATAAACATTTTTCAGATTTATTTTCAATGAAGAGTACCAGACATTCTGAAAGTTATTTGTTTCCATAATAATGAAACATAGTCCATCTGAATGATTTTTTTATGCCAAATAGTTTTTCTTGAACCTATACACGTTCAGATTTTTTAGTTTGAACGCGAAAACGCAGGTAACAATGTCAGGAGGATCAGTGGGTTTTTTCAGGTGGGAGTAAAGCAATAGCTATTTCAAGGTCATTGCGGATTGTAGGTGAGAGTTAAATAAATGTCAGGTTGCTATGCTTTCGAGCAATAGACATAGCATCTTTGTTTAGCTGCTGCATGTTTTGTAAACTACCTTGAAATGTAGAGGGTAAAATCATTTTATCCTGCTAAAAGATCTTGCTGAAATGATCGGGAGACTACAAAATCTTGTAGACCTCTTATTTTATCAGTAAGTAATACCTTTTGGTCTTTCCTTGGGAACTCTAATTCTTGCGCTCTCTCGAAACAATACTGAAGAGAATCACGCATATAAATATCTACACCACACCACCATTGAATATACGAAAAAGACCCAACCCCACTTGATTAATAACTATAAAAATATTTGATTTTTAATAATAATATTATTATCTTACGTAAGTTTTATAGTTTTCAGTAACATATACTATATATATACTACATAGCCGCCACTCAGTAAATTATAGAAATCAAGATCTAATTTAAGATATTCTCTACATCTACTTACATAACCCCAAAACGTTTCACTTTCATATCATCAAATATAGCATTAATATGTAAAATTAATTAAAAGTAGTCACATCATGGCATTAACTATAATACTATTTCATTTCTAATGCTAATAATGTCATCAAACCACCTCAAGTTTTGTAGTTTTTAATATCCAATACACAGCTGTACTTAGAAAATTACACACCACAGAATCAGACCTGTAAATTATTTTAGCAAGTCTCGAAGTTTTTAATAACCAATTTAATTTGAGCTCTAAATATGTCAGCATTCTTGCAGATCATGGCCTTCGTGTAATATTGTTTACTGTAGTGTGTGTTTTGTTGGGATTCGTAACAAACTGTTTTTTTACGATGATGGGTTGTTAGCCCTTCGCCCAACCCCAAGCTGGAGGACCACCCCTTATCAGCTGTCCACGACTGCTTATTCAATATATTCGCAGCTACCCTCCATATCTGGAGGCCGTCTCCTCTATCCGCAACCTATGCAGATGACGTGAATATGGTAGGAGAAAATGCACAAACGATTAGGAAAACACGGAAATTTTACTTGAAGCAAGTAAAGCGATCGGTTTGAAGTAAATCCCGAAAAGACTAAGTATATGATTATGTCTCGTGACCAGAATATTGCACGAAATGGAAATATAAAATTGGAGATTCATCCTTCGAAGAGATGGAAAAATTCAAATATCTTGGAGCAACAGTAACAAATATAAATGACACTCGGGAGGAAATTAAACGCAGAATAAATATGAGAAATGCCTGTTATTATTCGGTTGAGAAGCTCTTATCATCCAGTCTGCTGTCCAAAAATCTGAAAGTTAGAATTTATAAAACAGTTATATTACCGGTTCTTCTGTATGGTTGTGAAACTTGGACTCTCACTCTGAGAGAGGAACATAAGTTAAGGGTGTTTGAGAATAAGGTGCTTAGGAAAATATTTGGGGCTAAGCGGGATGAAGTTACAGGAGAATGGAGAAAGTTACACAACACAGAACTGCATGCATTGTATTCTTTACCTGACATAATTAGGAACTTAAAATCCAGACGTTTGAGATGGGCAGGGCATGTAGCACGTATGGGCGAATCCAGAAATGCATATAGAGTGTTAGTTTGGAGACCGGAGAGAAAAAGACCTTTAGGGAGGCCGAGACGTAGATGGGAGGATAATATTAAAATGGATTTGAGGAAGGTGGGGTGTGATGATAGAGACTAAATTAATCTTGCACAGGATAGGGACCGATGGCGGGCTTATGTGAGGGCGGCAATGAACCTTCGGGTTCCTTAAAAGCCATTTGTAAGTAAGTAAGTGTGTGTTTTTTTTAATTCTGAAATGCAATTAGTGACGACAGATGGATTTTAGAAAACATGAAAATTATGTTGAAAAATTGACATTTCACTGAAAACTACTATTTTTCTTAAAAACGTTGGGTTCCAAGCTTCAAAATGAGGGGCCATTTATTCAAATCCGTTCAGCCGCTTTCCCGTAATTTTCATTACCAGTTCGAATTATGTATATATATGGATACAATCACGATCCTACTCGCAATAGTTACCGAATAAGAGGCTGTTAATGAAATGAATGAGGAACTCTGGTGTAGAGTTTCCATTCTGTTATTTTGTACTCTGAAATGTATTGGCTAAACCCATCAGATTAGAGCAGCAATCGCTTCGTTCTTTTGGCACATCCTGTGCGAGGGCGGGAAGAGCATATATACAGGATCTCTTTTTACTCTCTTTTGTTGTACTGAAGCACTCTAATGCACTGTTCGAAATGATGGGACGCAATGAAATATTACTTTAGCTCATACCTCGTCCCCGGGCCCTGTCCGGCAGGAACCAATGTTTTGAGTGATGTAGAGGCTATCTGTAATGTTAACATTTGAGATGTGTTTGCTCAGACACCGCTCCCTCTCGCTCCAACCTCTTCCTCCCCCCTTCACCCCTTCAGCCACCGCAACTTCCATCCAAATGCACATACACAATTCTTGTCATGTGGGAATGGAATCGAAAAGTCAGATTTAACAAGGCGGTGGAGGGTACGAGAGAGGGATAGAATTTTGAGAGTTTGTTTGTGTACACGAGAAGGTATAAGCCATTATAAATGATCCGTACCCCCTCCAATCATTCGAGAAGGGGGTTCCTGAATGCGCTTAACCGCTCTTCTATCAAAATCGAGTTATCGATATCAATCTGTGAAAACAGATCGAGAAGTGATGCCTCTGGTAAACAATAGCAGTAAGTGATGGATCATCCGCGATTTGACACGCTAGAGTGAAACTTGGTACAAATTCGCCAGACCAGAAGCGTTGAGGTGGTAGGCCTGTCTACACACTGCACAGATTACCATGATCACCGTACTTCGCTTGCTGGACGCACGCACTCTCTCACTTAAAAAGTCCAGTAATACTTAATCTTGTAGTCTCCTGGGACAAAGTACTTTTTTTTTTTATTTCAAATATACAGAATAAAGAAATATAATTACAAAACAAACAAAGAGAAATACAAATAAAATAATACAAGCAATATAAAAAGAAGATACAGTAGTATTAACAAAATTTGAGACCGAATGAGCAGCGCTCGTGCTCGGTCGCAGTTCAGATATAATATTAAAATAAAAAATAATAATATAAATAAATAAGTAAAATAAAATAGGAACTAAAATATAATTACAGCGGCAATGGAATTATATAATATAATATTAACACTAGAAAAGAATAATATCGCACGTGAAAAGTAGGACTAATATATATTTCAAAATTATAGAATACAAATATAATATAGGTTGATTAATTCATACACATAGGCTATAAATTTATTTAATCAAATTGAAGATATTAACACGTTTCTAATTTTCTTGTTATATGTTAGTGGGTTACATGTTAGAAGTTCTGAGTGTAATTTAGTTAAAGCATTGTACAACCGAGGGCCAAAATTTATGCTATGCTTTAGACCAGCAGATGTGAGACATTTAGGTTCTACTAATGTTGAATTAATATTTCGTCTTGTGTCATAATTGTGTGTCTGTAATACAAACTTATTACGATTTTTATGATAAAATTTTAACAGCGTATACTTATAAATTTGTTCAATATTAAATACATTAAATTCAGAATAAATTAATTTAGTTGGATAATCGAAACGTTTTTTCAAACAAATTTTAATTATTCGTTTTTGTAGTAAATTTAACGGACTAAGATTAATTTTTGTACTTCCACCCCAAACAATTATACCATATTGAATGATAGACTGAAAAATGGCCAAATAAACATTTCGTAGAACTCTAATAGGTAAGTAGCATCGAAGATTAACGAATTTATAAATTGTTTTACGAAGCCTCTTACAAAGATAAGTAATGTGATGAGGCCATTTTAAATTCTGATCAATAATGATACCCAGAACTGTCCCTAGGTATTCATTTTCATTCATAGTTTACTGTCCAAGTGCAAACCCAGCGTTCCCTAATCTTTTCTGTCCCAAAATATAATACTATGATTTTATTGTAGTAATGTAACGCATTATTAAGCTTGTACTTGCTATTAGGGAAAAGGAAATTGTACCAGAACAATGGAAGGAGTCTATAATCGTACCTATCTTTAAGAAGGGGGAAAATAAGTTACTATGGTCTGTCCAAAACTACTTCCGACCTGACAAATGGCGCCTTTAGCATGTTACCATGGCAACCAATCGAATCAACCAATCAAGAGAGACGCGTAACCATGGTAATGGGACGGTGTTGCCGTGTCTATGTTTACAATTTGCACGATACCACGGCCTAGTGGTGAATACAACGCCCGGAATGACTTTGAGTTGGGTGGTTAGCCCGTGCTTTGTGTGAATTAAATATATTATTTATTTGTATTATTGTTTTAGTGTATCGCTAATTATTGTGTTTAAATTATATTACACTTATTATCTTCGTTGTCATTGGTGGAGTGTGTGACTAGTGTGTGTTTTCTAGTTTCTGCGAGATTTTACAAACAGGTGACTGGTACAATGTCGGAAGGCAGGAAAGACAAGCGGAGAACAAAGAATTTTGTACAAGATGCCCCGTTAAAGAGAGATGGTGTGTAACGTCAGAGAGTATTTTGAGAGGGAAAAAGATAATGGCGGGGCTCTTTTACCTTTGGCGCAAGTCGTAATGAGAACTGCTGCTTGTGTTAAAATTAATAAGAGCACTGTTATCGATATTGGAAAATAGAAAGGCCGTGTAGAATTTTAATCATAGGCCTAAATATTTTTACAGTTTACAATTTTTTCAACGCCTTTCTGAAATATTACATTGAAGAATACCGGCACTCATAAAAGTAAAGGTTTCGTATTAAATTTAAACCTATTTTCACATTTTACAGTCCTTTCGATGCTTATCTAACGGTATTACATTGAATAATACCAGTACTACTACCCCTACCACTACTACTATTACTACTACTACCCCTACCACTACTACTATTACTACTACTACTACTACTACTACTACTACTACTACTACTACTACTAATAATAATAATAATAAAAAATAATGTACACAAATTTTAATGCCTAGTGTTCAAGAAATTGGTTAGAAATGTATGTGTTCATGTCAGCCGTTCATTACTGCACTCTACCGGCAGCGCGCTCGCTTACACGAAAGATGGACAACATGACAACACTGCTCCCCCTTCTCTGTAAGCTGTCAAGTCGGAAGTAGTTTTGGTCAAGGTATAACTGTAGTAACTTTCAAGGAATATCACTTTCGTTGACGTCGTACAAAATGTTGTCCAATATTCTTTTGAGAAGATTAACTCCGTACGTAGATGAAATTATTGGGGATCTTCAGTGTGGTTTTATGCGTAATAGATCGACTATTGATCATATATATATATATATATATATATATATATATATATATATATATATATATATATTTGTTTGTATTCGAGAGACATTGGAGAAAAATTTGAAGTGTAAGGGTACAGTACATCAGTTATTCATACTCGTAGATTTGAAAAAGGCATATGATTCGGTTAAGAGAGAAGTTTTATATAATATTCTCATTGAATTTGGTATTCCCAAGAAACTAGTTCGATTAATTAAAATGTGTCTCAGTGAAACGTACAGCAGAGTCCATATAGGTCAGTTTCTGTCAGATGCGTTTCCAATTCAATGCGGACTAAAGCAAGGAGATGCACTATCACCTTTACTTTTTAACTTTGCTCTAGAATGTGCCATTACGAAAGTCCAGGATAACAGAGAGGTAGGCCTATTATGTATAGTTTACTGCAGAGACTAAAAATGCCTGCACACCTTGTAACAAGGTTTACTGCATTTTCGATCTGATATCGCCTATTATGTCGATGTACAGCACAATTACTCTTATTTTGAAAGATATTAATTTTGGATCCATGCTCATTTGTTTTCTTATTTTGATGAATACTACCATCTCTGAAAACATTGAAGATTTTTTTTAACTCTATATATGTCTTTTGTAATACATTTTAGTGTTGCTATTTGATACACTCTTTTTTTGTGATATATGATATCCATTAAGTTTAGACTAACTGCAGTTAGAGAGTTGATGATTTAGAGAACAATATATTTAGGAAAGTGACTCAGAAAATTTCACCAGAGAAAAGTAATGAGATATTGGAGAGAAAACATATGATAGCTCCCAGAAATGGCAGATGAGTACAAATTGTTCGCAGACTATAGAAAAAAAGACCTTGTTTCTATATGTGAATGCGAGTGCTGTAGAAAGCAATCAGAAACTGAAATAGACCAACACATAACAGCTGGAACTTGTCATCTGAGAAGTTGTGGCAACCGTCGTCTAGGGAGTGGTGACCGGCGAGGAAGAAGAAGAAACAAAAGACATACAAGTTGCTACAATTGCGGAAAATTCTATCAAGTTCTTCGGTCATCTCACCCTACCCACACTTAGAAAACAAACAAAACAAACACGGAGAGCATAACTTTCAGTTAAAGTAAAGTTTTATGTCAGCTTTTTTCTTCTGCCTTTCTTCGTAAGCGAGACTATATTTTTTTTGTTCTGCTCCCATTCTTCGTCTCACTGGAACTTCTGGCTACACGTAATAAAGTTAATTTTTTACGGTGCCGTGCTTTCATTTACCATCAAGAAGTGTCATTAACTTTCTTGCATGTGTATTTATGTTGTAAGGGAAAGTACTTTTCTTGTCTTGAGTGGGACAGCGATACATTGTCTCTTAAGTTGTTATGGGTTTATGTCTGTTTCTTTTATTCTTCTAAACTTTAGACGAGTTATTTTAAGTATGATAATTTATATAACGTGTCTTCAGACAAAGTAGCTTCCTTTAACTTAGTCTAAAGACAGGTGACAATTTATCTTAGTTTTTTGTGACTGTAATACGCAATTTAATATGTGTCTAAAGATACAGAAGTTTGTGTAATAAATTGGCGTACAATTTACTAGTATTAGTCAACTATTGCATTAATTTCGCTGGAATTTTGTGAGTCACTTTCTCAAATTTATTGTTCCCTAAATCATCAAATCTCTAACTGCAGTTAGTCTAAACTTAATGGAGATCATATACCACAAAATAAAGAGTATAGAGTTTTTAAAAAATATTCAATGTTTTCAGAGATGGTAGTATGCATCAAAATATGAAAACAAAGTCTCATATACATGGCTCCGAAATTAATATCTTCCAAAATAAGAGTAATTGTACCGTACATCGACATAATAGTGGACGATATCAGGTCGGAAATGTAGTAAACAAAAGAGTAACAAGGTGTGCAGACATTTAGGGTGCTATTCATAGACATTTCGCAGCACGCGCTACGAGCGTACTAAGCTAGCCCCGGCTATCCATTGGTTACTAGTACAGAATTCAAATCATATCCTATCGCTAACACTGGTTTATGAATACGAAAAACGCTGATTATCCACCGAAAGCCCGCGCTAAAAATATCTATGAATACGGCCATTAATATCTCCAGTAAACTATATCTAATAAGAAACAAGAAAATACCTCACATCAGAAGATATGCTGTACTTACAATACCTATTTCAAAGCCCTTGTTTCGTACACATTTAATTTTATAACCCATGTTTATTAGACTTTATCTTGTTTTAAGGTTACGTGTCGGTGAAAATAGCGAAAAAAAAAATTTAAAAATGACTTTTGTTTTTTACTATAAAAATAAAATAATCTTTCAGTTTTCTGAGTATGTGTTTATTTTGGCCCTATCACAATTGAATGGCAATAAGTAGATAATTATATGAATCCTAATAATAAAATTGAAACATAAGAAAATAATTGAATCTGTCGATGTGCAGAAAGGAACCAAGTCCATTTTTGATTATTTTCGTTTTTCCACCCTTTTTTCATTGTAATTAGTAGTAGGTCTAGTGATATTTTTAGTACTGTAATATCAGAAAACATTTTAGTAATAATAATTATTATTTATTTATATATTTATTTATTTAATTAGTTATTTATTTATCTAGCTATCTCTCTGTCTATCTATCTATCTATCTATCTGTCTGTCTGTCTGTCTGTCTATCTGTCTATCTCTCTGTCTATCTATCTATCTATCTATCTCTCTATGTATGTATGTATCTATCTATCTCTCTATGTATGTATGTATCTATCTATCTATCTATCTATCTATCTATCTATCTATCTATCTATCTGTCTGTCTGTCTGTCTGTCTGTCTGTCTGTCTGTCTGTCTGTCTGTCTGTCTGTCTGTCTGTCTGTCTATCTATCTATCTATCTATCTATCTATCTATCTATCTATCTATCTATCTATCTATCTATCTATCTATCTATCTATCTATCTATCTATCTATCTATCTATCTATCTATCTATCTATCTATCTCTCTGTCTGTCTGTCTGTCTGTCTATCTATCTATCTATCTATCTATCTATCTATCTATCTATCTATCTATCTATCTATCTATCTATCTATCTATCTATCTATCTATCTATCTATCTATCTATCTATCTATCTATCTCTCTGTCTGTCTGTCTGTCTGTCTGTCTGTCTGTCTGTCTATCTATCTATCTATCTATCTATCTATCTATCTATCTATCTATCTATCTATCTATCTATCTATCTATCTATCTATCTATCTATCTATCTGTCTGTCTATCTCTCTGTCTGTCTGTCTATCTATCTATCTATCTATCTATCTATCTATCTATCTATCTATCTATCTATCTATCTATCTATCTATCTATCTATCTATCTATCTATCTATCTATCTATCTATCTATCTATCTATCTATCTATCTGTCTGTCTGTCTGTCTGTCTGTCTCTCTGTCTGTCTGTCTGTCTATCTCTCTGTCTGTCTGTCTATCTATCTATCTGTCTGTCTGTCTGTCTGTCTGTCTGTCTGTCTACCTACCTACCTACCTACCTACCTACCTACCTACCTACCTATCTATCTATCTATCTATCTATCTATCTATCTATCTATCTATCTATCTATCTATCTATCTATCTATCTATCTATCTATCTATCTATCTATCCATCTATCGATCCATCCATCCATCCATTTATTTATTTATTTATTTATTTATTTATTTATTGATATTTATGTGCTGGACAACAGCCATTGGCCAATAAAAGTCCAGCATAATGATACAATTAATACATTAAAATGAACAACTATGGTACAAATTAAATACTTGTGTTAACAACAAAATAAAGAACATAGATTACAATAATTAATTTACAAGAATTAATACTATAAAATATTAGGGAAAGGAGTTGATTCTTACTACCAATTTGTGTATAATAATAATAATAATAATAATAATAATAATAATAATAATAATAATAACAATAACAATAACGGTACATCAATATTTAACACCGTAAAACTGAACATATTTTAAATGTTTTTTTCCCTATTGAAATATCAATAGGTGGGAGTCAAGTTAATTATAGGAACCTACTATTTTTAATGTTGTAATTCGAGCGTCTGTGACGGAATTCCAAGCACGATTCATGTTGGTCCGAACTCGCGGCGTTCATAGACATATTGTGTCACACTGCACTTTGAACGCAAGCGCGTAACATAACGCTGGTTCATTTCACAAAGAGTACAAAATGCAGTTTACACATTTCCATCTACTGTGATACTAGTTTCGGGTTGTAAATGGGTTTGTAATTGCAACTGCCGTTCAATTCGCTCAAAGACAGTGCAAATGCGGTGTTAAGCTGATAAAACCACTCACCGTTATATCCTGTACACACGGAGCGGTTAAAAGGAGGGAGACAAGGGGCTTTTCTGTTATTTTGCTGCACGAGTTAAGATAGGGATATAAATTTGCTAATAGTAGGAGTTGTTCCCCGAAGTGTAGTAACGGTTAGCATGCCTGACCGTGAAACAACGGTCCCGGGTTCAAATCTTGGTTGGTGCAAATTACCTGATTGTGATTTTTTCCCTCAACCCATTAAAAGCAAATGCTGGGTAACTTTCGGCGCTGGACCGTACACTCATCTCGCTAGCATTATCACCTTCATGTCATTCAGACTCTAGATCAGGGATTCCCAACCGGTGTGTCTCGCAGCTCCATGGAGTGTGTCGCGAAATTTTGGAATTGAAAAATAAATGTTATTGCATCCGGAAAGTCTCTTTACAACGCATTTTTTAAATTTTTTTTTAATAATAATTTTTTTATTGCAAGCAAAAATTACATACAATAACAAAGATTTTACAATACTATTGTAATACTCGTATATGAATATTCTTCAAAATTCGAAATTGATTACAAATCTCATAGTCAAATAGTCTACATCAGCGTTTCTCAAACTTTTCTGAAGTGGGGACCACTTTTTAAAGTCAGAACAGTTCCGCGGACCACCTTACTCTTGTTCCCTTCGAAAGCAAATTTGTCACTTTCGTAGCATATTTGAATACCAGTATACTTATATTTTAAAATTGAATTTAAGTTCGGTACTTTGGTCCTCTGTTATGAATTCGGGTGGTCCCTGGCTGGGTTACAGGCGCGGCGCCAAATGTGCAGGGAAAAGATGCTTTAAATCCCTCTTTTGTTGCTGAGAGTAGAGTGGGAAATCGATAGAAAATTAGGGTAATAAAATTCGTAAAATGTCTGTATTGGGAGAAAGAGTGAAATTCGATTGCCATGTTTCATTTCCAAACTATGATATTTTAAGCTATAGTGTGATACGCAATTCGTTCGAATTTTATTTTTTCTTCTGTTTTTTTTTTTTTGAAGGACCACAAGGGTAGACCTCGAGGACCACAGGTGGTCCGCGGACCATAGTTTGAGAAACGCTGGTCTACATATTACAAATTATTGTATAAATACAAGGTAACTGGGTCACACCCGAAAAAGCAAGATGCTTGAGGTTGGGTGTGACCAATAATGAAAACTGGATAGAAGAAAAAATAATAAAATAATAATAAATACAATAATAATAATAATAACAATAATAATAATAACTGTGATTAAAACTGTTAAATGTAATTACACATAAACTTTAAAAAGAATAAGAAAAAAAAAACAAAAACAAATAAGCAAAATGGTACCATAGCCTGGACACGTACTGGGCTTCTGTAAGAAGGGAGAGCTACTGCGTAACAATAGACACCATCATGCCCGTACAGCAATTGCCAACCTGCTAAGAAACAGAGGATGGGAAGTACATGAGGAGATTCATTGTGTGTCTGAAGATGATTCTCATAGAAGAGTCGATATAATTGCCATCAATAAAAGAACGCAGAAAGCGATGGTCTTAGACCCTACGATTTGCTTTGAACGAGACACAAATCAAGCACTGCAGATAAATGATGACAAGCGAGCTAGATATGTACCTTGTCTTCCATACCTCAGTGAAAAATATGGCATTTCGCTTTACAACTGGGATGTTACAGGCTTACTATTTGTAGCGAGGGGTTGTTTACCAAAATTTACATGTGATATCCTTTCAAATTCCCTTTCATGAGGTTCAGAAGATTGTAATGGAAATTCTGAAAGCCTCTCTTCAAATTCTACACTATTATCTATATGTTAACACGTAAATTTTTGTTTTTATGTACAAATCGAATTATTATTTTGCTCTTTTCATTTCCTTTATCTTTTATGTTTGTTAATTCCGGATCCCAGTGGTCAACCTCACTTGAGGACGGATGATTTGAAATAAATCTTAGTAGTAAACATGCTAAGTTAAGAATACAACATTGTTAAAGTGACAGAAAAAAAAGTCTTTGTTATAGTACATTTTATTTTGAGACAGACTTTACCAATGAAACGTGAACACTTACAACAATGCTCAATTCAGTTTTTCAACCATAAGGCTACGTATAGAGAAACTCTGTGCAACCCACCAAGCGCAGAGTTCACATTAATTTAAATAATCGAGTTTTCAAAAACGATAATAAAAATCTTTTATCGGACATCCAGCATAGGTAGGTTGGGATTTTTTTTTCTAATATCACTCAAGTTGCTGCTTGTTCTTTCAGAATTTTTCATTGCGTGTTAACATCAACCTATCTACAACACTGGATATCCGACACTACATAGAAGTTGTTATCAGTGCTTTATTTCTGGCGGAACGCGCTGGAACGGCACTTTCTTGTTGCATTTTCCATCATGGAACCGAAATATGTGTGAATAACTATGTTTTTAATATAATTCTCCTTTGAATTCCGCCTAGATCTTGGAAGTCTTAGTTGGACGAAAAGGAGGTTAAAAGCGAAAAAATTCCCGTGCCGTGAACAGTAATCTCTTTTGATCCTAAAATTAGAGTAGAAGTTTAATATTTTTCACACAGTTCAGGACTACTTTTGAAAATTTTGACACTCTATCTCCCTGTCCGCTATAAAATATTCTACACAGAGTTTGACCATATTTTTCCCCAGAAGAAAAGTAGTGGTTATTATTATTATCATTATTATTATTATTATTATTATTATTATTATTACTATTACTTATTAATAAAAATAAGTGTGTCGCGATATCGTGGGCGTTCAGTAAAGTGTGTCATGAGTCAAAAAGATTGGGAACCACTGCTCTAGACGACCAAAGTACTTGATAAAGTGTCATAAAAATATCCAGTTAAAAATAGTAGTACATAGCACGTTGCATACTAGAGGTGAATATTTAGGCTAAAAGCCTAATTTCTATTATTGTGGTGCACCTCCACATTTTTCATTACAAGCTTAATTTTTTACGTGTTCGCTAACACAAATAAAGGATAAATGTTCACCTTCCTCGTGCTTAAAAAAGTCCCTTGTGGAGACGCTTGTATTTCCCTATTTTGACTATGCTGACATTTTACTGACTGACCTCTCCAGCGACAACAAAACGAAACTTCAACGTGCTCATAATTTGTGTGTACGTTTTGTAAGCAGTGTTCGTAAATATGATCATATTACCTCATCCCTGGAAACAATAGGTTGGCTTAAACTAGATAAGAGAAGAAAATTACGTTCACTTCTCCTTATCTTCGAAATCTTGAACTCTTCTATTCCTTCGTACCTGTCGTCTCGCTTCACTTACCTTTCTTCCCACCACAATCTGAACACACGCTCTCGCCATGAAACAATACTAACAATACCATCCCATCGCACCTCCTCATACTCATCCTCTTTCACAATAGCCCTGCCAAGACTCTGGAATTCGTTACCTGCTAGCATCAGGGACTGTCGAAATAAAATTGAATTCAAACGGAAACTTACTAGGCACTTGGTCAGTAATTGAGACTCGTTCAGACATGGTTTCTTGTAAATAGTTCTCTTAATCTATCACAAAATATTTCAATATCCGGTAATCTCATCACTATAGAATTTTGTGATTGTAGATTTTATTTTGTAATTCAGTAAATACAAAAATATTCTTTGTTCTTAACTTCTATGATAAAATGTCTGACTTTCATTAATCAGGTAATCTTGACGTACTTTAATTTGTATTGTAATTGTAATTGTAAATTTAATATTAATTGTAATTTTATTGTTCATGTTATAGTTTTAATCCCCTGGTAGAGGGGCAGAGAAGGCCTGACGGCCTTATCTCTACCTGGTTAAATAAATAAATACTAAATACTAACACAAATATACTACGAGGGCATACATTCAGCTGACTCTCTCCGAAAGGAGCAAGAGTCAAGCTATAAGAAATGTATTAGATGCAGCTAATCTGAAGCTAATTTTCTCCCAGAATTTCCGTTTCCCTTTCTCAATCCACTATTACTGTGTTTTCGTTTTATCTTTTCCAGGGGCTGTAGTGGGTGCTTATATCTTAGTACGTGTATCCATTTATTGCCAATAACTGATTACACAAAGATAACTGTGGCCGTAAATTTCATGGCATCCGGTAATTTTCGTCTCGGTTCTAATTTTAGATACTACTGATATATGACTAGGTTAAGAGAGAAGTTTTATATGATATTCTTATTGAATTTGGTATTCCCAAGAAACTAGTTCGATTAATTAAAATGTGTCTCAGTGAAACGTACAGCAGAGTTCGTATAGGTCAGTTTCTGTCAGATGCGTTTCCTATTCACTGTGGGCTAAAGCAAGGAGATGCACTATCACCTTTACTTTTTAACTTTGCTCTAGAGTATGCCATTAGGAAAGTTAAGGATAACAGGGAGGGCTTGGAATTGAACGGGTTACATCAGCTGCTTGTCTCTGCGGATGACGTGAATATGTTAGGAGAAAATCCACAAACGATTAGGGAAAACACGGGAATTTTACTGGAAGCAAGTAAAGAGATAGGTTTGGAAGTAAATCCCGAAAAGACTAAGTATATGATTATGTCTCGTGACGAGAATATTGTACGAAATAGAAATATAAAAATTGGAAATTTATCTTTTGAAGAGGTGGAGAAGTTCAAATATCTTGGAGCGACAGTAACAAATATAAATGATACTCGGGAGGAAATTAAACACAGAATGAATATGGGAAATGCCTGTGATTATTCGGTTGAGAAACTTTTATCATCCAGTCTGCTGTCGAAAAATCTGAAAGTTAGAATTTATAAAACAGTTATTACTGGTTGTTCTGTATGGTTGTGAAACTTGGACTCTCACTTTGAGAGAGGAACAGAGATTAAGGGTGTTTGAAAATAAGGTGCTTAGGAAAATATTTGGAGCTAAGAGGGATGAAGTTAAAAGAGAATGGAGAAAGTTGCACAACACAGAACTGCACGCATTGTATTCTTCACCTGACATAATTAGGAACATTAAATCCAGACGTTTGAGATGGGCAGGGCACGTAGCACGTATGGGCGAATCCAGAAATGCATATAGAGTGTTAGTTGGGACCCCGGAGGGAAAAACACCTTTGGGGAGGCCGAGAGGTAGATGGGAAGATAATATTAAAATGGATTTGAGGGAGGTGGGATATGATGATAGAGAATGGATTAATTTTGCTCAGGATAGGGACCAATGGCGGGCTTATGTGAGAGCGGCAATGAACCTCCGGGTTCCTTAAAAGCCAGTAAGTAAGTAAGTAAGTAAGTAAGTACTGATAAAAGCCATAGAAAATCTTATTGTTGACGCTTTGACAATTGAAGAATCATAAATAAAACATTAAGCGCCTTATCCAGATTGACTTAAAGGGTTATTTTTATGTAAGCTCTTTAGGCTTCGCTATTGCTATTTGGCACTCAATCAGAATACCATATGAGTGGCTCGAAGCATTTATATTTCCTGTAATTTAAAAGCGGATAGCAATCAATGTAATAACTGAAGAGGAGTTACTGTAGCATACTGCAGTTAATGCAAGCTACAACAGAATATCCATCAAACTTCATTACAGTAATTCGTGAAATGAACAGCGAGGTTGAAAAAATGGGTGGATCAATAATAGAATACATTCTCAGTTTGAAACAAATTATGTCAAATATAATATGATATAATCTAGAAACACATCAAGCGTTCGTAGAAATGTACTTTCTGACAAGTCATAGTGATATTAACGAATTGAAAACTCTTACTAATTCAGTTTTTAATGAAGCCAAGAAATGGTTTAGTTCCAATATTTTTTTTTAAATGAAAGTAAAACTGCGTCTCTGCTATTTAGTAGTACAGTCATTGAAAGCAATAATTTAAAACTTCTTGGTTTTACTGTGGACACCTCACTTACCTGGGCAGACCATGTTGATTTTGTTTGTAAAAAATTGTCAAGAGTAATATTTCTTTTGCGAAATTTAAGTGCCAATGTGGAAGTTGTTTGTGACGTAGTCTGAGTGCCAGATTATTTTTATACTTACGCGACGATTTTGCAATAGCTATCTATATGTGTACGAATTTTCCAGGAGAATTTCGCTCTTGTAATTTTAGAAGGTTCCATTTTCACCAAACTGAAATTGAATGTAGGAATTGTACTGTCATCCTCTGAGGAGTTTAGTGCTGAGAGGAATGCGGTTCCGACCAGTCTAGCGCGGTACTGGAGTGGGAGTGACACCGGCAGTCTGGAAGGAAGTACAGTCATACTGAAAACATTCGCCCAATTTACGAGAGCAGTATGCCTATTAGTTTTCTAACGTATTTTTGGCGAGATAGAGATACAACCATTCGTACTTACGTGTTCAGTGAAGGAAAGTATTGTAGAAAATTTTATTTATTTATTTATTTATTTATTTACTTACTTACTTACTTATTTATTTATTTATTTATTCTGGTGAAGTTAAGGCCATCACACCACCGGAAATAGAAATGCAATGAAATAAATAAAAATAAAAATCATAATAAAACTACAATAATATTAATGAAACGAAGAATCATACTATAAAATTTAGTGATTAGTAGAATTGAATTAAATGTGTAAAGTAATCAATTTAAATATACTGTACTGCTGAACTCACTTGAGAAGTAAAACTACTTGATTTGTATTTTAAGATATCACCAACAAATGATTTTCGCAAGACATTATAGGAATCTGTTTTTCGCGATACCAATCACACATATTCTAAAATTGCAATAGAATAAAACCAAAAACTTTTCCACAGCATGTTTCCTTAAAATGACTTGTAACGGTGAAATATTTAATATGAGTAATTCATATAATATTAACATAGCTAACATCAGGGAGATGTTTGAGCAAAAATTGCAACAATATATTTAATATAATAACAGCACAACCATATAGGCCTAGGTAAACAATATGTATATGAAATATTCACACACTACTACAAACTGAAGACTGCATATTTTTGAACGATTAATACTTCCAACTCCGCTCGGCTCGGTTCGGCTTGTCTGTAGCAACAAAAGAATCTACCTGCAATCCCCCCCGCACCAATGGCAAGAATACCTCAGGTCCCAGCGCTAAACTCGTCGGAGGAAGACAGTAGACCGAAGATACAAAGACCATGTTGGAGGATTTTTAAAACTGTAATTGGTAGAATGCCAAAAATTGTCTTGTATGTTACAGCTTCTTGTAAAATAGGTGCCACTTCCCTCCCAGACTTCTAATTGAGGAATTTCTTTTTTACTCCGGAATGTTTGATAATGATCTGTGCAGTTGTTCATTTGGCATATTTGAGGGATCGTGTGGGTTAAGAAGTTCCACAGAAGCGGATAACATTACTCAGAATTACTGAATTGCAAGATGGCAGATGGCTTCATTGCCAAATAGCTGAGTATATAGCGCGATTCTTCGTGGCTGCTCGCTCGCCATGCTGTACAAGTGTGGCGAAGGGCCAACATTAATAATCCTACTTTACTAGACTTCAGTCAACCCACTTTCCTCATGAAGGATACCGTACAGTATTTAGCTCTTCTTCTCCAAATAGTCCATTATCTTTCGTCATGTTTCGAGTAGGTATTTGGGTCTAGAGACATCATGCCATGTATTGTGGGTCCCTATCACCACGGCATGGCGCATCGTCAGGTTGCGGATCGAGGAGACGGCCTCCAGATATGGAGGGTAGCTGCGAATATATTGAATAAGCAATCGCGGACAGCCGATGAGGGGTGGTCCTCAAGCTTGGGGGTTGGGCGAAGGGGTAACAGTCCATCACCGTAAAAAACAGCTTGTTACGAAACCTTCAAATAAGCCTCGGAATGGGACTGATTCTCTGGTACGACCACAGCAAAGGAATCTCAGTGAAACGTACAGCAGAGTTCGTATAGGTCAGTTTCTGTCAGATGCGTTTCCAATTTACTGTGGGCTAAAGCAAGGAGATGCACTATCACCTTTACTTTTTAACTCTCCTCTAGAGTATGCCATTAGGAAAGTTCAGGATAACAGAGAGGGTTTGGAATTGAACGGGTTACATCAGCTGCTTGTCTATGCGGATGATGTGAATATGTTAGGAGAAAATCCACAAACGATTACGGAAAACACGGGAATTTTACTGGAAGCAAGTAAAGAGATAGGTTTGGAAGTGAATCCCGAAAAGACAAAGTATATGATTGTGTCTCGTGACGAGAATATTGTACGAAATGGAAATACAAAAATTGGAAATTTATCTTTTGAAGAGGTGGAGAAGTTCAAATATCTGGGAGCAATAGTAACAAATATAAATGATACTCGGGAGGAAATTAAACACAGAATAAATATGGGAAATGCCTGTTATTATTCGGTTGAGGAACTTTTATCATCCAGTCTGCTGTCGAAAAATCTGAAAGTTAGAATTTATAAAACAGTTATATTTCCGGTTGTTCTTTATGGTTGTGAAACTTGGACTCTCACTTTGAGAGAGGAACATAGATTAAGGGTGTTTGAGAATAAGGTGCTTAGGAAAATATTTGGGGGTAAGAGGGATGAAGTTACAGGAGAATGGAGAAAGTTACACAACGCAGAACTTCACACATTGTATTCTTCACCTGACATAATTAGGAACATTAAATCCAGACGTTTGAGATGGGTAGGGCATGTAGCACGTATGGGCGAATTCAGAAATGCATATAGTTGGGAGGCCGGAGAGATTAAGATCTTTGAGGAGGCCGAAACGTAGATGGGAAGATAATATTAAAATGGATTTGAGGGAGATGGGATATGATGATAGAGAGTGGATTAATCTTGCTCAGGATAGGGACCTATGGCGTGCTTATGTGGGGGCGGCAATGAACCTTCGGGTTCCTTAAAAGCCATTTGTAAGTAATAATAATAATAATAATAATAATAATAATAATAATAATAATAATAATAATAATAATAATAATACCTCGTCTGTAGTTCAAATTGAACTTCGGTGTGAATTGCCAAATACGAAATGGTAAAGTGATTCACAGTAGGCCTACATTCTGTATAATAACAAGAAGGTTTATTAGTATTTGGTGATATTGTTTACATTATTTTATGCTGAAAGGCTGCTTGAACCGTATGGTGCACACAAGTCGAGAATGATTGGTTATCGAAAACTGTTTTATCGGTCTGTAACCCATTACATAATTGTTTCGATACAAATCGATTTCTGTACTCGCCTGTTGTCTTGGCAATGTAGCCGGATGATGATCAGTTGGCCGGCCTGATTGTTTGCAGTTGATATCAAATAATTCTGTATCGGAGATATCCCTTTTTCCATCCCCACTTTTCAATCCTCTGCTCTGCTCTCAAAGCAATTACCTACATTAATGTAAAATCATCACTGGAGTGTTTATTTAATTACAGCAACAAAATGAAATCATTTTGATTCAGATCGCTGTGCAGAATTGTTACGGCAGGTACATAATTAGACTACAGGGTGCCTCCAAATAAACTCTTACAAGCTTTGCAGTGAACATAACCATTTTGCTTACGTATACAAACTCATTGTTGTATGCGAGTCCACAGATATAGGAAGTATTATTTGAAGATTTATTTTTTCTTTAATCGGTTATTTAACGACGATTATCAGTGACGAGGTTATTTACCGTCGATAGATTTTTCCATATTTCGATTGTTCAGGTTTCAAATTTGGGGGGGGGGGTTATAGTTTAACAGTCTTACTGATAAACCGTGTATAGTTTTTATACGAGACTTATGCAGAGTTGAGACAGAAAACGTTACTAATAAACTGTGAATAAGCTATGGACGTATAAACAGGCTGTAACTATACATTGGGAATTGCTTTGCAGTAGTTATATACACGAAACTCCTTGTTTAAGCGTTGTATATAGGGAATCATACATGGCCGGTTTTTCCAAGCATTGTTAGAAAATTTAACGGCTGTTAAACTCTAAACAGTTTGTTAATTAATAAAATTGTATGTTTTCAACACTAGTTTGATTTAACAGATTGTTAACAGTTTGTTAATTTTAAATGTAGGATTTCGGGCAGTTAACTCGTTTAACAGTTAGTTAAATATGGCCGATGTCTCCACAGCTGTTCGAACAGAAGTTGCGAAATTAATATTTTGTGTCTCTCTGTAGGGAATGTTTAGCATATATCTGGTAATGTAACATTTAAAAAATACTTTGGACTGTTTAACTACATCAGTGTTATTTTATTTCTTTCGTATTTCGTATCCACAATAGCAATGAGGAAATATAACCTTACTTTGTAATTATTATTCAGCACGTCACCTACAACTTTCATTTGTCAACTGTTTGTTTATGGAGCGTGGCCTACTATAACAGGTTGTCATTTTATGCAAGTTTCATGACCCACTCTATAATATAGAATTTAAAGATTAATTTTAGCCAATCAAAAATTGTCTTACATGTGTAGCATCATTACCCACTGCTGTTGAGTAGTTAAAATAGTGTTAACAGACGTTATAGTTAAGTGTTGGTTAATCTTAAATGAAATTATGTTGAACAAATGGAAAATACATTAACAAAGCGTTAAAAATAAACAGACTGTTAATTTAACATTCGTTAAACAAAATTAAACATTACTTGGACAAACTGGCCAACAATTTTATTAATTAACAAACTCTTTAGATCTTAAAAGTATTTATTTAAGTCACTGACTTCACAGCATATGTTTAAGGTGCTACACCTTTACATTACATATTTAAAGGACATATGAACGTTTTCGTTGGTCTACGCCAACATCATCAGATACGAAGTACATTTCAGCAATATCAGTTCTCTCTACATAATATCTACAAATACAAAACATATTTAGTGGGATGCAAAATGACACATATTAAAAAACAACATTGCTGTGATACACCTTGACATTCTATATGACTGCCTTGATTGTCACTTATTTAAAATACACGTATAGATTACAAAAAATATTGATTTACATATATATATAAATGCAAGTCTTCACATATGAGATGATAAAATGACATGATTTAAAAGTGATAAAAATAATAAAATATAAATCTAAGATAAAAAGTATTATGAATGTGATTACTGTAATTTTGCAACTCTTCACATTCATAATACTTTTTATCTTAGGTTTATATTTTATTATTTTTATCACTTTTAAATCATGTCATTTTATTATCTCATATGTGAAGACTTGCATTTGTGTGTGTGTATATATATATATATATATATATATATATATATATATATATATATATGTGTAAATCAATATTTTTGTAATCTATACGTGTATTTTAAGTAAGTGACAATCAAGGCAGTCATATAGAATGTCAATGTGTATCACAGCAATGTTGGTTTTTAATATGTCTAATTTTGCATGCCACTAAATATGTTTTGTATTTGTAGATATTATGTAGAGAGCACTGATATTGCTGAAATGTATTTCGTATCTGATGATGTTTGCGTAGACAACGAAAACGTTCATACGTCCTTTAAATATGTAATGTAAAGGTGTAGCACCTTAAACATATGCTGTGAAGTCAGTGACTGAAATAAATACTTTTAAGATACAATATAGACTTCTCTGAAAACTAAAAATGATTTGCAAAAAAAAAAAAAAAAACCCGTTTAGAGTTTAACAGTCGTTAAATTTTCTAACAATACAGTACTTGGAAAAACCGGCCATAAGAGTTTCAGATTCAGAGAATTTATCTTGTTCACTTCCTTTATTTCATTCGTAAGTTGGATAATTATCTGGCCGTCAGCGAGAAGTGTGTTTAAATTGGATTTGAACAGCGTCACTGGATAGCAACATTTACTGCTTAGGTGTAGTTCTGTTTATCCCCTAGTAGAGCGCAGAACTTACGCGAAGGACCCGCATTTCATTTACTCTGGTATTTAGACCGCAGCGGATGATGGGAAGGGGTATGTGCGGGCGGTGTTAGTAGCCAAACCCTATATTTGCGGGTGGTTACGATATATTCCGACTGTAGTAGTAGTTGTAGTTGTAGTATTGATCGAACAGCTATTGGAAATGGGACGACGAATGCTTTGTGGCGGCTGGATACAGGGCATCCTATTTGCTACTAACCTCTGGCACAATCTAGCTTCCGGTGCAACAATGGGCTACAACCGCTCTTTGAGGAGGGCACACAATGGTAAACCTTAATCTGTTTATTCGACCAGACTGTTCACATTACATAAATTGAGAAATTAAATGATCAGGGAAGTGCTGAGTGCCCGCTAGACCTCGTGAGAGAACGTCCACCAACAACCGGCGATGTGTACGAAGCATGGATACAGTTTATGCGAAATGAGGTCTTTGTAAAGACACAATGAAATACAATAATTGTATGGAACATTAGTGTAGATCTATATATCGTCGGTTTCTTGGTAAAAGTGATCAAGTCACATTCCAAGGCTTCCAAGTATTATGAAAATTTAAGACATAATTTTATATTAAAAACTAATAATATAGCAAATTTACCTTCAGAATAACTTATTACTATCATCTAAAGAAGTACAGTTATCTTTGGATAGATCATTAAACCTTTAAACGCCTTTTCCCAACAATTTTGCATTTTGGACTTGGTCACTTTTACCAAGAAACCGACGATATAGAAATGAAGATTTGTGAAAGTTGTGGTCGATAAATTGTGCTGCGGAATTTATTAATAAAATTCTTATTTGATTTTGTGGGCAAATCGCAATATAGCGAACGTAGAAGCTCCGCCCACGACTCCTTCCGCTTTTCCCCTACTAGCTCACCAGACACTCTACCTGATAGGCGAATGCGCATTTCACGTGGGTGGGGATAACGTCCCCTATTGGCTTTCGCTATATTGCGATTTATCCAATTTTGTTTCTGTATTTGTGTATGTAATATACAATTGTGCGAGATCGTGCGTATTTGCTTGTTTTCCGCACAGAACCAATACGCGGTGAGTGTGAAATACCACATTCAGTATTCCCAACGTAACACACATAACAATTTCCCTCTTCTTACCGCTTAAGCGCGACATTCATTTTACTGCTTTAGGCTTTTAACATATTATTTTTAGAGACGTTTAACATAGTAATAATTATAAATTCGAAACTTACCACTGCAATTTCACCTAAATTGCACTGTTAATTATTGTTTTTAAATATTTGCAAAAATTAAGTAAACTCTACAACACCACAAACGTTACTGCATTTGTAATGCAAGTAACATTAAGGAAGCCGTGAAAAAATCAACAAGATTCCAGATGCCGATGTTATTACTGCAATATGTTATATAAATAATATTGTTAAAATATTAAAATGAAAAATAAATCATTACATAACCTTACCGTTTGTTTTAAGTTCGCATTTATAGACTGGGGAAAAAAAGACAGACGTATATCACGGCCTGCTGGAGTATAGTAAACACAGAAAACATTTTATAGCAACAATGTTGAAGAAAGATATTTGGTTTTCCGAAGTTGCCGTCATTAAACAGAAACCAACATGGAGATTTCATTGCAACTAATTAGAAATTCGTCTTTCAGGTATGTAATAAACGATCTTCGCACAAAATAATGTACGATACACGAGCGCTTTTTCAATCTTTTCCTCGACCATGAAAACGTCAACATACCGCTCTTGTAACGTATATTACTATTATGTGTGCACACAGATCGACAGATGTCGTCGTTAGATGTGAGTTTTCATTTGTTCCTCAAGACTTATAGGCCTTAACTAGCGCTAGGATTTTATGTGCCAAAAATATTAGGAATAGTTATGCATTTCTCTCTCTTTTTTTTTAGTAGGTTATTTTACGACGCTTTATCAACATCTTTGATTATTTAGCGTCTGAATGAGGTGAAAGTGATAATGCCGGTGAAATGAGTCCGGGGTCCAGCACCGAAAGTTACCCAGCATTTGCTCATATTGGGTTGAGGAAAACCCCGGAAAAAACTCAACCAGGTAACTTGTCCCGACCGGGAATCGAACCCGGGCCACCTGGTTTCGCGGCCAGAAGCGCTGACCGTTACTCCACAGGTGTGGACATTTTCTCTCTCATAAATCCGAAAAAATATGTACTAAAACTAAAAACATGTGGTAAAACATTAATAACAATATAATAGTAATAATAATAACAATAATAATAATAATAATAATAATAATAATAATAATTCATTTCATTCATTTAGTGTTCTACCCAAGAGCACGTCTTTCACTTCAAACCCAGCCTTCTCTAATCTTTCCTATTTTCTGCCTTCCTCTTTGTCTCCTCATATGATCCATATATCTTAATGTCGTCTATCATTCCATATCTTCTTCTACCCCGAACTCTTCTCCCGTTCACCATTCCTTCCAGCGCATCGTTCAGTAGGCAGTTTCTTCTCAGCTAGTGACCCAACCAATTCCTTTTCCTCTTCCTGATCAGCTTCAGCATCATTCTTTCTTCACCCACTCTTTCCAACACAGCTTCATTTCTTATTCTTGTCTGTCCACCTCACACGCTCCATTCTTCTCCATATCCATATTTCAAATGCTTCTATTCGTTTCTCTTCATTTCGTCGTAATGTCCATGTATCTGTCCCATACAATGCCACAATCCATACAAAGCACTTCCCTAGTCTCTTCCTTAGTTCTTTTTCCAGAGATTCGCAGAATATGCTCCTTTTTCTATTAAAAGCTTCCTTAGTCATTGTTATACTCCTTTTTAATTCTTGGCAGCAGCTAATAATAATTACGGGGAGGGAAATTTCAGTAATGTCAATTTACGTACAGGATGTTCAATTATCTTGACTACCCAAAATAACTTTGTACGCAACCACGAAATGAAAAATTGTTTCATATAAAAGATGTAGAACTGAAAGGGGGAAATAATACTAATGGAGAGGCAACCGAGTAGTACTATTTATTATTGAGATACTAGTACTAATATTGTTTTTTAAATGACACTACAGACGTGGACAAATTATTATACTAAAACGTTTTTCTTGGAAACATAATATAATTCGTCATATCGACTATCAATATAATTCACAAAGTATCTGTTGTTGTAAATATGATTGTTTACATCTTCTGGTATATTTTTCCAATGGTTAAGTATATTTTTTCTGGCTATGTTGGTACTACTGATGTTTTAATTATATACTGCAGAAAGTCTGTTCTCCCATGGCCTGCAAGACGACCGGACATGAACGAAATTGAAAATCTGTGATCTATACTGAAGAATAAAGTCAACAAAAAGGGGTTTACAACAAAACATGAATTAATTTAAGCACTGTCTGATATCTGGCTAAATGATGCTGATACTCAAAGAAAGTGTCAAACTTTGGTTTCCAGCATCCCTGACAAAATCAACGTGTTAATAAAGAATAAGGGAATGTTCACAAAATATTAGTAACCTCCAGACTCAATTTTCTGTTCATAATATCTGTGCAAAATACATTTTTGTTCATTATTTCTACCGGTAAATACAGCTTTGTTGCACATATAATTAATTTAGTCTAATAATTTGTCCACGTCTGTATGTATTTATTATTCAGCATTTCAATTAAGCTCGTAAAGCCCTGTCCAAAAATGTATTACAGGGGGTCATTCTATTTAACAACGTTATTTGATGCTTGACGGCATGGTTCCTGTGCATAGTACATACAAAGGAAATGGTTTGACTTTAAGTTGGCGTAAACAATACGTAGTAGGTCTACGTTGCAGATACCCATGGTCGCGTAACCCACGTAGCTTTGGTATACAGTGAAGACAAACCAAATGTAACACAGATCACTCACTGAGTCATCAGTGTTCAGCGGAATAAAACCAAAGCTACGTGTAATGAATTACGCAACCCTGAGTATCATCTGCAATGTACTACGTATTGTTTACACCAACTTAAAATCAAACTACTTCATACTGTGCACAGGAACCATGCCTTTAAGGCACCAGTAACGTTCTGTTTATTAGAATGGTCCACTGTAATGCATTTTTGAAAAGAACTTGACTTGCTTAAGGGGACACTCAACTTAAAAATTGGAGAAAAAGTGTCATAGAAATGAAAAATTAAATTTCTACATTAATTTACGTGACAGAACTAAATCAATACGCAGAATTCTTCCCCTATTCATTGAAAAGTCACAGTCAAATGCACAAAGCCAAAAAATAAAAAATGATAATTAAAATTGATATTTCAGTTAATGATTGATTAAAAATTGAAATATTTTTTTTTTATTTTGAAAAGTATTGGATCTAATGAGCTGAGATTTTGCATGTTACTTTCCATGTGTATATTAAACTTTTTCTCCAAATTTGAAATATATTGGTCAAATAGGAAAAAATTTCCAAAATATAGTTGAATGTCCCCTTAATTGAAATAATGAATAATAAATATATAGTGCCGTTTAAAGAAAAATTGTTAGTATTCGTATCTCAATAATAAATAACGCTACAAGGTTGCCTCCCCATCAGTAGGCCTATTATTTTTCCCATCAGTTGTACACCTTTTGTATGGAACAATTTTTCATTTAGTGCTTGCATACGAAGTTATTTTGGGTGGTCAAGATAAATGGAACATTCTGTATGATGTAAACTTCATATTTGGACTTTATGGTGCGTTACAAAGACCATTCTCAAATTTTCGGTAGTGTGTGATTGCTGATTCCCACGAAATAAAGACTTATAACAGCATAATATTCGTTTCACATCACAAGATGTTAAGTTTAGCATAACTTGAATGAAGCCAGTTGTTTCGTACTCAAGTTTTCAGGAACTGACGTACAGACTTCAACAACCAAGGTATTGGCAATAGCAGACATAGTATTGAATTCAATAGGACCTATTTCTATTGAACAGAGTTGTGGCTTTTTTGCTTGAGTGTATATGCCTTCCTACCGGACAGATTTGTTGTTTTGGTAGCAGCGGTTTTCACCTCTCGAACCGCATCATTGAGAGTGACGTGCGTGCTTCCCAGGCAATATTCTACCGTTGGGTATGGAGGAACTCATTGGACGAAAAGTGTGACAGAATTCCAAGTATGTGGTTTTTATGCACTTTTATTGAACAAAATGTGATTTAAATACATTTTCATTTTAAAAAATGCGATTTAAAAACAAAGAAATCCCGAAATATTTGAATTTAATATATTTTCATCAAAATGTGTGGTTTTATGCTACAGCGCCTAAAATTTATTTATTTTATTTATTTATTTTATTTATTTCAAATATACAGAATAAAGAAATATAATTACATAACAAACAAAGAGAAATACAAATAAAATAATACAAGCAATATAAAAGAAGATACAGTAGTATTAACAAAATTTGAGACCGAATGAGCAGCGCTCGTGCTCGGTCGCAGTTCAGATGTAATATTAAAATAAAAAATAATAATATAAATAAATAAGTAAAATAAAATAGGAACTAAAATATAATTAAAGCGGCAATGGAATTATATAATATAATATTAACACTATAGAAGAATAATATCGCACGTGAAAAGTAGGACTAATATATATTTCAAAATTATAGAATACAAATATAATATAGGTTGATTAATTCATACACATAGGCTATAAATTTATTTAATCAAATTGAAGTTATTAACACGTTTCTAATTTTCTTGTTATATGTTAGTGGGTTACATGTTAGAAGTTCTGGGTGTAATTTAGTTAAAGCATTGTACAACCGAGGGCCAAAATTTATGCTATGCTTTAGACCAGCATATGTGAGACATTTAGGTTCTACTAATGTTGAATTAATATTTCGTCTTGTGTCATAATTGTGTGTCTGTAAAACAAACTTATTACGATTTTTATGATAAAATTTTAACAGCGTATACTTACAAATTTGTTCAATATTAAATACATTAAATTCAGAATAAATTAATTTAGTTGGATAATCGAAACGTTTCTTCAAACAAATTTTAATTATTCGTTTTCGTAGTAAATTTAACGGACTAAGATTAATTTTTGTACTTCCACCCCAAACAATTATACCATATTGAATGATTTTTATGTGAAATAAAACTTAGGAATTACGTTCATAAACCTGTGATAAATTGTCATACGGAGTTTGTTTCCAATACATAAAAAATTGTAAAAACATTATAATCCGGGCCCTACTGATCGTCCCCTGTTGTTATGCAAGCTTATGTTGGAACTAACAACTCTCAAGTTTGCAGACTCATTTCCTTCACGAATTAATCTCGTGCTAAGAGCCGCCGGTTATGTCCGTTAAGAGGCTAAAGAACAAGGAAATACACTCAACTAGTTTGATAATGTAACGGCCTCAGCAATATTGTTGTGAAACTAGCATTCCGTAGGGTATGCCTACAAAAAGAAAATTTGGACGTGCAGGAATACATTTCGATAGATATATCTAATGAGATAAGGTAATTAACCGCACTATTTCCCAATCAGCGTAAATTTTTATCATGATTCGTGTAGTAGAAGAAAATGATAAATGGAAATAACAAAAAACATGACCTACAAGACAACCAGAAGGGAAGTTGTCGAAGAGATATCCTCGAGAGAAATAAAAAAATAATAATAATTACGTTCCTAGTGAGGAAAATGGAATTTGTGCTCCGTACAGATGATGATGACGGTGAAATTAGACATCGAGTTTATATTCACTGAAAGCTAAGAATTCAACCCAGTTTAACAGAGTGAACGACCACAAATATTATCAGAAAATGCAGGCTCTAAATTTCTAAAATTTTATATGAAAATGAACTCACAATGATTGCACAAAAATTACAAGGTACCACAACAAGACTTATTAGAACTTAAATATCTGATAAAAGTATAAAAAAGTTTACTAATAATATTTTCAAACCAGTTTTATCAATGGTGTGTGGATAAGCTTCAGGGCTTCTACCGCGTTGTCTTGGTGTTGGTGGCTGACGTTTCGACCGCTGTGTTGTGGTCATCTTCAGAGCAGTTGTTGGATAAGGAAGCGGTCGAATCGTCAGCCACCAACACCAAGACAACGCGGTAGAAGCCCTGAAGCTTATCCACACACCATGTTCACCAGCCGCGGAAGCCTACGCGAACAGTTTTATCAATGTATGAAAAAAATTCTGCAGTTACATCATTTCGTAACCATAACATTGATATAGTCTCTCTGACATCTTTAATATTTTTCCTGCATGTAATAAACACTTATTTCTGAAAAGTAGACTACTCTGAGAGATATAGAGTTGTTTATTTTAATACAATTAATTTTTATTTGTCCTATATAAAATATATTAAAATTTACATAATGTTTTGTGACCTAATTTTCCTATTTTCAAAGACGTGGGCATTATTGTAGTCTACGTTTTGCATACATATACGTTAAGTCAGTGTACCAAATTTCAGAATTCTCTCTGTAATGCTTGTGGAGTTATGAAATAATATGTGTAAAATTTTCAAATTTTGGAAAATGTAAATGCCAAATAGAAATGATCGGGACGAATTTCAAATACAAACTGCTGAGCCATTTATACCGGAAGCCACACTTTCTGAAGTCGAAATTGCAATAGAAAATCTGGAAAAGTACAAGTCTCCAGGTATTGGTCAAATTCCAGCAGAATTAATACAAGAGGGTGGAAGCGCATTATCCAACGAAATTTATAAACTTGCACTTCAATTTGGGAAAAGGAAATTGTACCAGAACAATGGAGGAGTCCATAATTTTATCTACCTTTAAGAAGGGGGACAAGACTAACTGCAGTCACTTTCGAGGAATATCACTTTTGTTGACGTCGTATAAAATTTTGTCGAATATCCTTTTGAGAAGATTAACTCCATATGTAGATGAAATTATTGGGGATCATCAGTGTGGTTTTAGGCGTAATAGATCGACTATTGATCAGATTTTTTGTATTCGACAGATATTGGAGAAAAAATGGGAGTATAAGGGTACAGTACATCAGTTATTCATAGATTTCAAAAAGGCGTACGACTCGGTTAAGAGAGAAGTTTTATATAATATCCTTATTGAATTTGGTATTCCCAAGAAACTAGTTCGATTAATTAAAATGTGTCTTAGTGAAACTTACAGCAGAGTCCGTATAGGCCAGTTTCTATCTGATGCTTTTCCAATTCACTGCGGGCTAAAGCAGGGAGATGCATTGTCACCTTTACTTTTTAACTTCGCACTAGAATATGCCATTATGAAGTAACTGTCTGACTTATTAACGGATTTTCATTTTCTTACGTCAAGCATTTAAATATAATTTTATACATTATAAGGCTACAAACTAATGTTTAGCACGTGTAACGAAGAAAGAAATAAACAAGAAAACATAGGACCATTATCACAACCTAAAATTAACTGTCTTCAGTATGTCTCTGCGATAGAGTTTCAAAATCAGGAATTATGTCAATTATTACTGCCAGTCGTAGTTGATCACGAAGGTATTTGTCTGTCAGTCGTGATCTAAATTTGGTTTTTACCATTTTCATTGTTGAAAATAATTTTTCACAAACGTAAGTTGTAGCGAACATGGCTTCAACAGAGCAAGCGAAAGAACAAAGCTTCGGATATTTATTTTTTGGTAAAGATTTGAAAAGTTCAACATTTGTCAAGTCCTTACATCCAGCTTTAATTTAACATCACATTGTAAATCTGTGATTTTAAATTGAAGATCTAACCGCATTATTCGTACATCTGCTGAAAAAGGATCGACGTACAGAGACTACAACTACAATTACAACTAACCTTTTAATTCTTCATCAGTAACATGTAGTATAATGCCGTTTTAACCGTTTTTTCCTCGTAATACTTGTGAACAAATCATACATTTAATATTCTGATCATATTGGCAGCAAAAAAATGCGTCCTCCCATCTTACTTGAAACTTTCGTTTTTGTAGAGGTACATGGTTTCGAGAGAGACATTGCGATGATACGCCACTCGCAGGTCAGAAACAAATACAAATGGAACGGAGCTTGACTCCAGTGAGTAAGATGGTGGGGGTTGTGAGGGGTAGGAAGCAAGAGAAATCCATAACTTTCATTGCGAGCCACAATGTGCTCGCGAGTCACATTTTCGCCACGGCTGCCTTAGAGATTTATATGGCATTGACAGAGTGGTAATCATTGCGATCATGCTACCTTTAAATGAAATAACCTTAAAAAGTTAATGAAACGTAACAATAACATGCAGCTCAAGCGCCACCTGCAGACTTCAGCGATAACTATTTTTGTTTAATTTAGCGAAGCTATCAATTGCAGAAGTTTTTTTTAGCATGTGAGAGATGTTAGTATGGATGTGATTTGTAATTTAAAAATAATCGCAGTATATACAAAAAAATATAAAAGAGAAAAAAGTGACACAGTGGAAGTTTAAACTTAAAAATGTAATTACTATTTCATGAAAGTTCAAAATTAAAACAAAATATTGACTTGATGAAGCAAGTAAGATCTACATGGAATTTATGTACAAATATTTGTGCATTTATGTACATGTTTGTGCATGTAGTATGGTATATTGTACGTGTATAATGTAATTTGCGTGTTTATGTTTTTACTTATATGTAAATGTTTCTAATTTCAAAAATAAGTTGTAATTTGGTGCATAAATGATATACGTCGGTAATATAAATGAATAATAATAATGCATTTTTAAAGATGTAGACTCCTTGACCTGTTCTGATCTCTGGATTATTCAGACTATATGCTCAGTGTTTTCCGTGAAAGTCCTTTTTCATTATCTTCTCTCTTGAACGATATTGAAAAATCTTTTCAGAAATCTGCGATACAGGCATTTTTGGAATTGAAAGTAAATCTTAAATTTATTGTACAAAACCGTAGGGTTTAAGCTATAGTCGTATTTTGCTACTCGACTTCTAAAAATGCGACAAACTTTGAATGTAAATGTCCAAAAATGCGACAACCACACTGGACTTCAGAAACGAAGATGGTAACGGAGAAAATGAAATCAGAGATATGTTTGAACTAATCTGAATTTAAATGAAATGGGGAATGTTCAAAAGGTATTGCGCAATAGATGTTCAGGAATTGATTTATACAGGGTGATCCACGAGGAAAGATAAAAATGTAGGATACGATATCTTAGGCCATTTTGAGTGAAAAAGTTCATATGAATTTGAAAGACATGTTGGTTCAGAAAAAATGTGAATACAATTAATAATTATATATAACAATAAATTTTCAGTCAAATACACTTTTCAATTTGTGAGGTCAGATAATCTGTTACATCACAATATTTAGTACGAAGTCACTAATATTTTCGACTTTAAAAAGTCATCTTCAGGTGCATGAGATGCAAACAATTTTTAAAAATAGGTGATAAGTTGATCTAGCAATTAAAAAACATGGTAAGTAATGCACGTACTGGCATTTACAATTATATAAATTTCGTGCCTCTTGATGTAAACTGTACATGGTAAAGCTGAACACTGATGCTAGATTCTCGTGTGTATATAAGACAAGGAGAAGGCACGGCATGATATTAACCTTATACAATTAAAGGCTAAGTATTCTCATTAGATCGTATCATTAAAATTAAATTTGTACAGTTTGATATTAACTATGTTAAAATGTTAAATATAATGTATGAATTTAAAAGAGATGGAGAAAGCTGTGATGCAAATGCTGTTGGTGGGAGGGCACGCAGTCTAATTCGTCGTGGTGAATGCCATAGTTGTATAGTTGTTCAGTTGTTTGTCAGATCAACTTATCACCTATTTTTAAATATTGTTTGCATCTCATGCACCTGAAGATGACTTTTTAAAGTCGAAAATATTAGTGACTTCGTACTAAATATTGTGATGTAACAGATTATCTGACCTCACAAATTGAAAAGTGTATTTGACTGAAAATTTATTATTATATATAATTATTAATTAAGTTCATATGAACATAGGTCCGTTTTCGAACGATGGCGGAGCTAGATGCATTTTTTTTGGTAAAACGTCTCGTCCCAATGTGAATTATACGTTACCATATGCTGCTGACGTGAGACGAGGCGTGAGACAAGGTCAAAGTCGCATTGTGAATAATGTAGATAAGAGGAAGAGACCGGGTGGTGGGGCATTACAAATGTCCAACGCCTGCCCTTGTCTCATGTAATGACACAGAACCCGCAGATAACACAAATAGCCTACACTATCATCAATTCACAGCAGTCCAGTCAGCTATCTACAGTACAGTAGTTATACAGGTACAGTTATCGGAAGTGTTAAGTTGTGTTTTTCAAGATGCCTTATAAATTTTCGACTGCAGAATACGCCGATATTGTGTATGTTTATGATTTGTGTGATGGAAGTTCCTTGCATGCCGTCGCTGAATATGAACGACGCTTTCCGAACAGAAGGGTACCACATCGAAGAGTATTTACTGTCTATGGGGTTGGATGAAAAACTTGGTATAGCAAAGGAAGGGGGAAACGAAAGAGGCGCTAATCGACCGTATTTTGGATGCGGCATAAAGAACAGCCACGTGCAACTCTCCCGAGCGATGAGCGCGATTCACGCCCGAGCGCAACAGTGCATTGAAGCAGAAGGAGGTACCTTTGAAAATGTGCGAAAACATCGACCCCGACGTCTAGAATATTAGGTATGTATGCATACGTGAATATAAACTTTAAATTTTTCCGTTATCTGTCTCTAAATGCGAGTTAGTACAATGGAATCTTAGAAGTTTTTGTGAAATCAAAGAGCCATATCTCCGTAACCGTTCGAAAACGGACCTATATTCATATGAACTTTTTGACTCAGAATGACTTCAGATTTCACATCCTACATTGTTTACCTTTCCTCGTGAATCACTCTGTATAATTCCATCGCATATTGTAAATTGTGAGCAAGGATTTAGTTGCATGAATCTTGTAAAAACTGGAATTAGAAACCGCCTTTCAGTGAAAAAAGTTAGCATTCTGCTGACAATAAATCTTGACGGGCCTACTAGTAAAGAATTTCAATGTTTAGAGTGACCATGAAATAATGTATTTCAATGTGATGTAAATTCAGCAGTAATTAATTCTAAACATACCCACGTGTATGGTTTACTTACATAAGTATATCTAGAGTGTGATAAGATGGATTGAAAGTAATAAAACTCCAAGAAACAAATTACAGATGGTAACTTTTTGTTTCTGCATATTTATTAATTTTATCTTTCTGTACAATTATTTATAATATTGCGCAAACATTTCGCAATTTGCACAAATATAATTTTTTCATTTGTGCATTTTTGCGACAATTATTTATTTTCTAGCTTGAGGGGAGAAGATGGTATTTTTTGGTGAAACATGGATAAATTAAAAAAAATGAAATACTATGTGATGTATGGAATGCATAGCATAACATTTTGTGGGTATTTGTGTCCTTATCGGATGCTGAGTCGCCATTTTTAAACTTCCTGTGTTATGGATTTTTAAATCACTCGCCCACTTTTATTGTTGTTTCCGGTAAATTAAATTTTCAAAGTTTTTTTTTCTTTAAAATACACCTTGATATGTGTGGAATGCATTGCATAACATTTTGTGGGTATTTGTGCCTTTATCGGATGTTGAGACGTCATTTTTAAACTTTCTGCACTATGGATTTTTAAATCACACGCCCGCTTTTATCGGTTACCAGTAGCTTAATTTTTTTGCTACATTGCCAGACAAAAATGGATACAATTTCTGAACTATTACAGACACATACATGAAATTTTGAACACACATTCTTTAGACTATTAGGAAACGTTTCTCTGTAACATAATTTTAATTGGTTTAATTTTCAAAATACGTCCGTTTGTTTGCAAGAAAGGAAATCAGAAAATTGTTATTAAATTTTAATTGTTTATTTTACAAACGTAGGGACTAATATCACATTTATGTTACAGACAGTTTGTAGAACATGCTTTTGCAAATACGTTGCAAAAAACTGTTTGAATATATCTTTAAAAACGGTTTAGATATATCGGTTTTAGCACAAACCTGTATTGGGTATATTTTTTTTTCAAATTTGGGCCCAAATATTTTTTCAAAATATTTTTATTTTGTTGAGTTGCCACAGCTATGATCTCTCTACATACAAAAAATTAATATTTTACACCAAATAGGAAAAAAGTTTAAAAAAATACCATCCTCTCCCATTAAACCCTGTTTTTAACAGATCTTTGATTTAGCAGTTGACTTAATCATTGAAATGCTCGTCTCCTGTTACGAGAAAATGTCTCAAAGGACTATTCGGACTGGAAACCAGGGTGGTAATATTAATATTATATTAGACCAATAACAAGGACTCATATATAAAAGATACACTTTACCCTGACGCATCCTAGTCTAAAATTACTCTAAAATTGTACAGAGCCAGAAATAAAATTTGGGCATGCGCAGTGTGATGTAACTGGCACTTGGAAAATTAAGATGGCCAAATTTTGTTTCTGGGTCTGTCCTAGTGTCCTGCAATATTCGAACATGAGAGAAGCAACCAGGACATTAAAAACTTTTCTTTTTTATATGAAAAACTAATCGCAAGATCTGTGTTAAAACCCTTAAGCGGTTAAAACATGATGGAGGACAGAGAATATTTTTATAACAAGGTGCAACAAACACGATAAGCCGCTTCCTGCAGAGCGAACATCGGCGAATATCGAACTTGGCTATACTTGAGAAACTAGAACGGAACAGACGCTTTTCTGTACTTCTCATTTATGTTTGTTGCGTCGTTCTTGCCGTGTATGCGCCTGAATATGTATGTAACCCGTATATATCCGAGTTTAGTTGATGAGGTTGTGGGTTTCACTTCAATTTCAAAGCTCCCTGATCATCATTCGGAAGAGGGGGTGGGTGGAACCACGTGACCAGTAGCAGGCCTGCCGTGTACTTCTCTGTATTTGTGTTTCGGTTACGGAAATTTGCGGTTCAATGGGCGTAGACGCATAACGCCCACTTTATATCCTCTTTTTTCTCTCGCAACACAAGTGGCGCGAGGTGTAACTCGAGGATTATCCCCTGGCGATGTTCCCGCTGCAGATCGCAGCTTCCAGTTCACGGCTTTGGTCAGTCTCCGTGGTGCCGTGTAACCTCGCAGGGAAATTTGAACTTGGCTGTGACACCGAAGCGATATATGCGACTCTTATTTTGAGATCCTTTAAGCCTACTTTTCAATGCAGGAAGAAATACTGCGTGTTCAGTTCAAAGTGTGTCATGGCTCGCTGTATGTCGTCATGTGGCTAGCTGATGAGCCTAGAGACTTCAATCTTCCTACATTTCCGCAAAGGCGAATTACCAATATGCAAGAGAAGTTGCCTAGCAAGTACGGCGTTCATTCTGAAGCGTAATTACCGATACGTACGGTAACGCCTATAGTGCCAGGAATGTGAACTGTTTGGAAACACGTACTCAGGTGAGTTTTTTTTTTTTTTTACTGTCGGGATATGGGGAGAGGGTTAAGACGATTACTTACGTATTTGTTGACATTAACTTCGTCGGTCAACATGGACACGGAGCATTTGGTTTGTATTGTGGAATGTTGCCGTACGCAACCGATAATAATACTCTGGGTACGACTTGCCCGCACAAAACACAGTTCGAAAGAGGTTATGGTAACACACAGACCGTACAGACCGCCATCTGTTGCTACGACGTTCAAGTTATACCGTACACGTTCTTCAGTTCAGATTGAACGCCTTGATTAATAGGCAACTTCTCTGACATAAAAGCTGAAACTCGCTTCAACTCGCTGACTCACCAACAGTGACGTCATGACACACTTTGAAATGAACACCCAGTATTGTGCCGTCAGTGACTTATCAATGTGAAGCATAGATACAGACTTCACGATTTTGTCGAGAAGGATATATTCTCAGCCTCATACTTTGTAACCTATCGCTTGAGGCATCAGATTGCTGTTACTAAAAACTCATTCATCCATTCATTTATAACGCTATTTATTCATCTCTTCGTTCACTCATCTTTTCATTGATTTATATATTCATTTGTTATTTCATTTATTCATTTATAGATTTATTTACTCATGATTTCATTAATATACTTACTTACTTTTAAGGAACACGGAAGTTCATTGCCGCCCTCACATAAGCCCGCCATTGGTCCCTATCCTCAGCAAGATTAATCCATTCTCTATCATCATATCCAACCTCCCTCAAATCCATTTTAATATTATCTTTCCATCTACGTCTCGGCCTCCCCAAAGGTCTTTTTCCCCTCCGGCCTCCCAACTAACACTCTATATGCATTTCTGGATTCGCCCATTCGTGCTACATGCCCTGCCCATTTCAAACGTCTGGATTTAATGTGCCTAATTATGTCAAGTGAAGAATAAAATGCGTGCAGTTCTGGATTGTGTAACTTTCTCCATTCTCCTGTAACTTCATCTCTCTTAGCCCCAAATATTTTTCTAAGTATTACATCATTCTCAAACACCCTTAACCTATATTCCTCTCTCAAAATGAGAGTCCAAGTTTCACAACCATAAAGAACAACCGGTAATATAACTGTTTTATAAATTCTAATTTTCAGATTTTTTGACAGCAGACTGCATGATAAAAGCTTTTCAACCGAATAATAAAAGGCATTTCCCATATTTATTCTGCGTTTAATTTCCTCCCGAGTGTTATTTATATTTGTTACTGTTGCTCCCAGGTATTTGAATTTTTCCACCTCTTCAAAACATAAATTTCCAATTTTTATATTTCCATTTCGTAGAATATTCTCGTCACGAGACATAATCATATACTTTGTCTTTTCGAGATTTACTTACAAACCTATCTCTTTACTTGCTTCAAGTAAAATAGCCGTGTTTTCCCTAATCGTTTGTGGATTTTCTCCTAACATATTCACGTCATCCGCATAGACAAGCAGCTGATGTAACCCGTTCAATTCCAAACCCTCTCTGTTATCCTGAACTTTCCTAATGGCATACTCTAGAACAAAGTTAAAAAGTAAAGGTGATAGTACATCTCCTTGCTCTAGCCCACAGTGAATTGGTAACGCATCTGACAGAAATTGACCTATACGGACTGTGCTGTACGTTTCACTGAGGCACATTTTAATTAATCGAACTAGTTTCTTGGGAATACCAAATTCAATAAGAATATCATATAAAACTTCTCTCTTAACCGAGTCATATGCCTTTTTGAAATCTATGAATAACTGATGCACTGTACCCTTACACTCCCATTTTTCTCCATTATCTGTCGAATACAAAATATCTGATCAATAGTCTATCTATTACGCCTAGAACCACACTAATGATCCCCAATAATTAATACATTAATATACAGGGTGTTAAAATAATTAAAGTGTCTATTAAACTTGTGTCCTAGAACTTGTTTATAGCAGATGCTCGATGTGACTCACATATATCATAATACATCCTTCTGTTTGACGTATTGGGGAACCGCGAAAACTTTCAAACATCCCTGGTTGGTCTCTGATGAGCAGACGGGTGTTGAAGCCACGCTCCTGTAGCGTTTGAACGTCTTCAATGGGTGTTGCATGCACTGAGGAGTTAAGTGTTCCTATAAACAAAAGTCCAATGGATTAAGATCTGGGGAACGAGAAGGCCATGGTACAGGACCTCCCGGCCAATCCATCGAAGATAATATCTGTGTTAGATGTCGTCTGACTCTGTTACGGAAAAGGGCTGGTGCTTCGTCATAAACCTCATTTGTAGTCTTTGATAGTATGGCACTTTCTCCAGTAAGACGGGCAATTGGTTTACTAAGAAACGCCGATACTGAGAATCAGTTAATCTACGGGGTTGAATGTGTGATCCCATTAATCTGTCACTAATACACGAATTTTAAGTACTTCTTCGCAAAAAAACTACCAGTTTTAGAACTCATTTATTGGACTTTCTTCTTTGTGTGATGCGTACTACCATCTCTCAAAATAGTACGCTTTTTAAACATCCTGTATATGTATATAAATTCGTTGTCGACTCATTCATTCAGTCATCAGTCCATTCAGCCCTTCGTTCATTTATTCATTCATTTTTACATTTATTCGTTCATTAAATCATTCATATATTTATATAATACAGCGTTACCCCTTTGGTCTCATTGAATGGTTTCTTCCGAGGTTTTCCCCGGCCGTGGGACTGAAGCCGGATGGTCTATGGCGAGTCCTCGGCATCCCTTCATTTCACCCCTTTGATTTGATTACCTTGTTAGGTTTTTCCGAGGTTTTCCCCAACCAAAAGCAAATGCCGGGTAATTTTTTGGCGAATCCTCGGACCTCACCTCATGTCACTACATCTCGCCAAAATATTGTAAAAAATTAGACAAAATTGTAGAAAATTACTAAATTGTAAAACTGTAAAAATGGTAAAATATTGTAAAAATTTGTAAAAAATTGTAATTGTAATATTGTAAAATTTTTATTTGTTCCACATCTTAAAGCTTCATTGCTTATGTAAGATCTATGGAATAAAATGAATGAATGAATGAATGAATTATACTTCAACTAGTCACCATCTTATTTATTTATAAACATTTCGTTCATTACATGTTTTTTTTTGCATTAACTGTTACTGTTTTGTAAAGTGCTCAACATCGAAGTATTTTGTTTCCTGATGGACGTAAAATAAGAATTATATCTGCCAAGAAATATTGGAATTCCGCTGTAGAGTATCTTACGTCAAACTTCTTTTCCTTATTTAATGAACGTGGCCTTATTTCACCTTGATAAGTAATTCGAAAAGAAATCTCTTTTCACCATAGTCTAAGTCATTCATCTACTTTTTACGTGATTTTTTCTCCTATTAAGATAATAAAGTATAAAAATTGGACAATTTTCTCTGTCTTTAACTTCGTGACTGTTATCTCATTTGTAAACCCGAGACACGACGCTTTCCCTTGAAATACGATCAAAAGCTGAAGAAGTTGTTCCTTTTCCTTTAATCTGTCATCGTCCTTTGAGAAAAAAATAAAGGAACAAAAATAATACAGCTGAACTTGGTTCTTACTACCATAAAAATCGACTCCAGCTGACAGAAAAAAAAGTTTTAGGGAGTAGAGTTTTAGGTTAGATTCTTGGGGGTTTGGTGCTGAGTGAAATGAATGGGTTTCGTCAGGCGACTCATTGTTCCTGTCGTCGCCCGTTTCCAAGGTAATCCGTCAGCCGGCCTGCCTAACTGCCAGGCGCTCTCTCTCTCTCTTTCTGCAGAATAGAACTGTTGAAAAGGCAAGCAGCTAGCGAGGACCTACTGACACAAGCATCAGGAAATGAGAGCCAAAGAACCCGGCTCACCGGGTGCTTACTTCCCTCTCCACCTTCCTCCTTTCTCGTTTAACCTATCTCCTATCCCACCCCCGAGAGGGTGACTATTTGTCATTCCATGTTGTATATATTGTGTTCCGTGCCGGTGAAAAGGGGTGGCCATTTGAAAGTCTTGCTTCACTTTCACGACACGGCACAAACCGGACATTCAATTCAAGTTTAGTGACCCTTGAGCGTGAAGCTAAACGTCTCCTTAAACGGCCAACTACAGACTGAAAAACCTCGGGTTCGAGACCAGAAGAAGCAGTATTTTTCATCTATACTTCCTTACTGGCTTTTAAGGAACCCGGAGGTTCATTGCCGCCCTCACATAATCCCGCCATTGGTCCCTATCCTGAGCAAAATTAATCCATTCTCTATCATCATATCCCACCTCCCTCAAATCCATTTTAATATTATCTTCCAATCTACGTCTCTGTCTCCCTAAAGGTCTTTTTCCCTCCGGCCTCCCAACTAACACAATATATATGCATTTCTGGATTCGCCCATACGTGCTACATGCCCTGCCCATCTCAAACGTCTGGATTTTATGTTCCTAATTATGTCAGGTGAAGAATACAATGCGTGCAGTTCTGTGTTGTGTAACTTTCTCCATTCTCCTGTAACTTCATCCCTCTTAGCCCCAAATATTTTCCTAAGCACCTTATTCTGAGACACTCTTAGTCTCTGTTCCTCTCTCAAAGTGAGAGTCCAAGTTTCACAACCATAAAGAACAACCGGTAATATAACTGTTTTATAAATTCTAACTTTCAGATTTTTCGACAGCAGACTGGATGATAAAAGTTCAACAACCGAATAATAACAGGCATTTCCCATATTTATTCTGTGTTTAATTTCCTCCGAGTATCATTTATATTTGTTACTGTTGCTCCCAGATATTTGAACTTCTCCACCTCTTCAGAAGATAAATTTCCAATTTTTATATTTCCATTTCGTACAATATTCTGGTCACAAGACATAATCATATAATTTGTCTTTTCGGGATTTATTTCCAAACCTGTCTCTTTACTTGCTTGCAGTAAAATTCCCGTGTTTTCCTAATCGTTTGTGGATTTTCTCCTAACATATTCACGTCATCCGCATAGACAAGAAGCTGATGTAACCGTTCAATTCCAAACCCTCTCTGTTATCCTGGACTTTCCAAATGTCATACTCTAGAGCAAAGTTAAAAGTAAAGGTGATAGTGCATCTCCTTGCTTTAGCCCACAGTGAATTGGAAACGCATCTGACAGAAACTGACCTATACGAACTCTGCTGTACGTTTCACTGAGACACATTTTATTTAATCGAACTAGTTTCTTGGGAATACCAAATTCAATTACTTCTAGAATTGTTCCAGGGTTCACATAGCCTTCTATAAAATTTAGAATTCTGGGTATTTCCCAGGGTAAAAGATAGCAAGATAATTATAATTAATACACATTAAAACAATACATAATATATGATTACAATACACAATAAGTCATAAAATAATCTAATTAATAAGTGAACCTGATTTGGTACGATACTCTTTCACTTCAATCTCATCTCACTCACTGCACTGGCACTATGACACATTTCACTGACACTATAGAACACATTTCATTGATATTATAATTATCACTGGTCGAAACTATTCACTGTCACTATAAACCATAACTTCACTGACTCATCTCGCTTCACTGATAACAACAGTACAAATAAGACAAACAATTACACTGTTATTGTTCCGTAGAATCATACTTATAAACAGAACTACATTAAATTAAATTTTCTAGTTTAAGACCCTTTTACATGCTATTTTAAACAAATTTACAATTTAAACCAAGGGAATAACTTGTCAGGCTGAGTAAATACATGTCACCTTAAGTGGTTAGGTACAGCTTACAGCAGTAAAAATTTTGGAAATATAAATTTTTTCCCTACATTACTGTATCTTATAAAATAATGAAAATTGGTATGTGTAAAACACTGTCCTTCTGCTATATGAAAAAAAAAAAAACATATTTTTTCCATTTAAAAAAATGTATATTTTTTTAATTAAAATGGTTCCAGGTCACTGTTCAGTGATGAAGCATTTCCCTCATAACTCATAAACTTATTAACTTTTTCATGTTCTCTCTCTTTTATTTGATTGCTGAAACTCATGTTTACAATATCATGCTCTGTGAACTACATTCCTTAATAAATAATATTTATTTTTTATTTTGTCTTAGAAGAAAATACTGATATTTGACCATTTTTTAAATGAATTTATTTTTTATCAGACAATCTATCAAAGGCAAAGAAGTGATCTTGCATCATATAATAGATATGACCTGCATAAATACACCCGAAAAAATTTCATCACAGAATGTTGGATAGTTTTTTAGTTATGTGGGAAACATTTCATCACTGCACAGTGAACAGAGTTTTGAAAAAATAAAAAGTGTAAATAATTTTTTAAATCGTAAAAATATATAAATTTTTTTCATATAGGACAGTATTTTACACATACTAATTTTCATTATTGTACAAGATAGAGTAATGGAGGAAAAAAAAAGTTGAATATTATCAAAATTTTACTGCTGTAAGTTATACCTAACCCCGTAAGTAATGTAACGTATTTTTTTTTAATTTATACTTTATACAAGTTATTTTTTAATCTCCCTAAGGAAGGACAGTCTTCAAAGACTGCTAGAGATGGGTTATTCCAATAGTTTATAGTTCGACTTAAAAATGAGAATTTGCCTACATCTGTTCTCTATTTCCTACATTTGATTTAAAATGATGATCGTTCCAACCATAATTCTAACCTCTTCTCTAATCGAGCCGTTATGTCTATCCATGCTTTTTAACGTAAATGTGCTGTATACAACACCAAACATATCTTCATAAAAGATATTATTCTAAGAATACGACACTATTCGAAAGCGCTGTGAAGATTCTGTACATCTCAATAAATACAGGGACATCATTTTATTTTTACTTCAATTCTTATTGTACCTGAGATTTTGAATGTACTTCACTCCCACCCCCTCTACTAGTAAACTTCCAACTGTTCTCCACACAGAACCAAGCGTATACAGTCAAAGACGCCTTACGGTCATAGTAAACACAAACCGTACTGAGTTAGTGAGTATAGTATGTTCCAGATATATGTTCGCGTTTTCCAGTGACGAAAGAGTTTTCAATATTGAATCATATTCTCGCACAGGTACTGTCGTCCGTTTGCCTACGTAGTGTCCCGGTTTTCCCCACCCGCTTCTGCTCGTCCGTCTGTAAAGGCTAATGGCTGGGCTGTTAGCTCTTTTCTGAAAACATTAATTTCTGTTAGGAATTGGACGTCTACGTATTATTATACAACTATTTAAAATAACAAATAAAAGAGCCTCGTTAATTAATTAACTGTCACGTGATTTCCCTCCTTTCTACGACCCTGCGACAAAACCACTTGGACAGACAGTAGATAGCATGTCTGAGTAATTTTATCTTTTCGGATCGGGCAGAAGTGAAGATTGAATTTACAGTACGTAAGGTCTATTTTATAGAGTAGGTACAGAATTATTTCAACATGAGTTACTAATACGAAGGACGAAATTGGTAATTAGAATTAGATACAATAGTCTATAGTGCAATAATATACAAAAAAGAACTGAAGCCTGTATATAAATGAATGGTCACCATTTTCAAAAATGTGTTCAAATATCCATATTATAATTATTTTTCAATTTAACTTCATTCTCTATATTGCACGCTAATGTGCTGTAGACAGTATAATACACACTGCATAATGAATACATCCGAATGGATAGCTCAGTTCGTGAGTAAAAACACTTATTGTTAATACAATACTGTATTTTGATTAAAAAAACCTAATGAAAATTATCAAACTCAAAACCACCATATTTCCTACTTTACGTAAATGGATGAACTACTTTTCTTCCCTCCTATACCTAGTAAAGTCATTTGTTTGTATTTTACGCCAGTATCATCGAACTCCAGTCGTGGAAAGGGGTAGCAAACGGTGTTTCCAGTTCACAACCGCTAATCCAAAGGTATAACAAGGTTAATATTAGAAATGTCAGTAAAAATAAAATTATGTCCCTGTACATGGAATAATGCCATTTCTTAAAAGAAAAGTGTGTTCAAGTAAGACGAATACGATAGTGTTCGTAACTGATTCGAGCAACATACGGATTAAAGCCCTTTCAGAAATGACTGATTAAGCTGACAAAAGAGGTTCATTATAGGTCTCTGAGACCGAAGACTCAGAAAGGTCCTAATCATTGTAGCCGATAATGATGACAATGATATTCTGTCTGTGAACCTGTTCCTCACTTACACGTCAGTGAATGCATTGTTTAAGTGACCCTGGAAGAGCGATTGTAAATACGGCATCCTCTTGTTTGAGCGCACAATGAATTGGAAATGCACGAGACAGACGGAGACTCTCTGTAATTGTGATTGTTTCCGCATGTGACTTGCTACACCCTCGTTAGGATGAATAACTGAACAGGGGCGAGCTGCAACACGCGTCGCATTCCGGACAGACATTGATTTCGATTCTGTCCCAGTGTTCAGATGCACATTAGCATAATCGCTCAGTGCCCAGAGGCGTTGCTGTCCAGACCCGCCGTAGCATGGACTGACCTGCCTGCCCGCTCCTATGCGCTGTCACATTCCCACAGTTGGGTCGGCCCCGCCCTTTATGAGGCTCATAATCGAATGAGAGACCTCGGACTTTTAGGTCCTAAAGATCTTAAATTAGGTACCTAAAATAGGTTCTATCACAAATCAAAATAGGTTCTAAAATTACAAAAATTGGTGAACAAAAAATGACATTATTTCATTTCCCATTACAAATTAGCCGAAACATTTGACATTATATCATTATACATGTCCATAATTAGAGCCAGAGAACACCTTTTCTAAGTTTTCCATTGAGAAACTGCATCGCTTCTCAGATAACACCATCTTATATGCCGAAAATAAGCGTTTCACATCAACTGATGACACCAGAGCATGTTTAAATGTTGGTATTAGATGCAAGGGAACAGCACATTCATGTTCAGGTGTTTTGCCAGCCAAGATGTCAGCAACTGTGCGGAGAACTTTCAGTCCTGGGTTTTATTGAAGCACTGATTTGAGTTTTTCAGAAACTTTTTCACCAACATAACCAGGAACCAAGTTGATTTTTTCTGTCACCTCTTCTATCAATCCCAGTTGCGTGTAGACCGGTTTGCCTGAAGACTCTAGAGCATTAATAATGGTGACCAGAAATACATAATGTGATTTGATGAATGCAATATCCCGGGCAATTGTTGGGTCCTGCAGAAGTTTTTTAGCTGAAGTAATGCTCACTGCATCCTCCCCCAGTTTCAAAACAAAGTTCTTAATGTCCTCCAAATGCTTGCTGTAATATTCCACGGACTGTAACCATGTTCCCCATCGGGTAAGAATAGGTTCTGGTGGAAGTGGCACATTGGGAAGTTGCTCTCGAAATAATTGAATCCTCGTAGGTGCTTTAATAAAAACCTTTTTAATTGTGGAAACCAGCTTATTCACTTGTGGATATTCAAGCCGTATCGTCTCAGCTACGCGATTCATGGCATGGGCAAGACAAGTAATATGGATCAAGGCAGGGTAAAATACTTTAAGTAATTTAATGGCAGCAATCATGTACGGGGCTGCATCAGTGTAGATTACTAGCTGCGATTGTTGTCAAGGCACGACTGACATACAGAATTACACGGCGTTTCCATATTAACAACTGTAGAAATTGGAAAATGTAAAATTAGGTAAAAAATAGTTTCTAACGTGAAATTAGGACCACCATTTTCGAACATATATTTCCATAATTCTTATATATACAACTTTTCTTTTCTATATATCATTAGGAACAAAATAGGTTTTTACATAAAATCCGAGGTCTACAGTAATGAAAAATGAAGAGGCATTCAGGAAAATCAAAATCTGTGAAAAAAACTTGAGAAACTGAGGAATATTTCTGATAGAACAAATTTAGAGACAAAAATTATACCGTATTTTCAAACATAAGGAATGGAGTAAAAAAAAGAAACGAAAATTCGAATATGCTAAATTGAGTATGAAGACCCCGAATTCAATAGTTGACTGAGATTTTGGATGGAACTAAAAGAGAAAAATAAAAAAACTACAGTAAATGAACCGAATAATGACTTAGGATGTAATAATAATAATAATAATAATAATAATAATAATAATAAGAATAATAATAATAATAATAATAATAATAATAATAATAATAATTTATTTAATTATTTACTTATAGTTAATGTGCTGTACAACAGCCAGAGGCCAATTACAGTTCAGCACAAACAATATAACAAAAACATTAGCAATAATTTACAATAGAAGTACAAAGAAATAATTAAATTAAAGGCAATCAATTAAAATGATAATTACAAATGAAATAATGGAATCATAAATGAAGAATGGAATCATATAAAATAGTATTACAAAGATATACAAGATTATAATACAACGACAATAATGACAATGAATGGACGGGATAAAATGGATGAAAAAACTACATAGCATAATGAGATTAAAAGTAATTGTATTTGAAAATGAAAGGATGGAATCAAGTAAATTAATAAATAACAAAATGATATAAAAGTTAGCGACAATAATATTAAAATACATATTTAAACAAAAGATATAAGTGAAAGCTGATATAAAACTAAAAGTATATACTACACATTAAATGGATCCAAGTTTGATCCATGCAAATAATAATAATAATAATAATAATAATAATAATAATAATAATAATAAAATAATGATGATGATGATGATGATGATAATAATAATACTTAGGCTACTTACTTAAGGCTTTTACAGAAGCTGTAGGTTCATTGCCGCCCTCACATAAACCCGCCATCGGTCACTATCCTGAGCAAGATTAATCCAGTTTCTACCATCATATACCCCTCCTCCCTCAAATCCATTTTAATATTACCCCCACCTACGTCTCGGTCTCCCCAAAGGTCTTTTTTTTTCCTTCCTGTCTCCCAACTAACACTCTATATGTATTTCTGGATTCGCCAATACGTGCTACATGCCTGGCCCATCTCAAATGTCTGGATTTAATGTTTCTAATTATGTCAGGTGAAGAATACAATGCGTGCAGTTCTACGTTGTGTCACTTTCTCCATTCTACTGTAACTTCATCCCTCTTAGCCCCAAATATTTTCCTAAGCATCTTATTCTCAAACACCCTTAACCTCTGTTCCTCTCTCAAAGTGAGAGTCCAAGTTTCACAACCATACAGAACAACCGGTAATACTATAAATGTTTTATAAATTCTTTCAGCTTTTTTAAAGCAGACTGGATGACAAAAGCTTCTCAACCGAATAATAACAGACATTTCCCATATTTATTCTGCGTTTAATTTCCTCCCGAGTGTCATTTATATTTGTTGCAGATTAATAATAATAATAATAATAATAGTAATAATAATAATGATAATGAAAAATACATATTCGGACTAAAAACATGAAGTTACAGGAGAATGGAGCAAGTCGCACAACACAGAATTGAACACATTCTATTCTTCACGTAACATAATTAGGAACATTAAAAATCCAGACTTCTGAGATGGACAGGGCATGTGAATCCAGAAATGCATATAGATTGTTAGTTGGAAGACCTGAGGGGAAAAAGACCTTTTGGGGAGGTCGACACGTAGATGGGAGGATAATATCAAATGGATTTGAGGGAGGCGGGATGAGATGATAAGGTCTTCATTTACCTTGCTCAGGATAAAGAACGATGGCGGGCTTATGTGAGGGCGGCAATGAACCTCCGGGTTTCTTAAAAGCCATTTGTAAGTATGTTAAAAGTGGGGATGCTTGTGTTACAGTATCTCTAGTCAATTCATTTTTAGTAATATCACGTAAAAGCAGATGAGCTACAAAATTGTATTTAACTGAATAAGTATTTAGAATAAGACCTACGTTCATGCTAAATTTCTTGACACAAAAAATGGCCGAAAGAAAATCCGAAGTCCGTGAATTACTCTGTAAATATAGGCTGTAAAATTTAAAGGAAAGTAAAACTCAGAATAACTTCAGTTTTCTACGCAATTATCGTTCCACAAATGCTCCGTTATGTCGTCATCTAATCAGTTTTGAATAGCCTCTGTAATTGAAAAGGGGTGAGTGAAAAATTGATTACAGACGTTTCATGTGCTGGAACTTGACAGCGCTGCCTTGTTCATCCCTTTGCGGGACACTTTAGCGGTCCTTACACTCCACTTTGTAGCTAGCGCTTCTCTCTGTCATCTCTCCGCCAGCTGGCTCAATAAAACTCCTTCCTGTCGTGCACCGCAATCTCTCTGCAGGAGGTCCGTATAATTAAGACGTCGCCCGAACAGACTTGTTATAAGGTGCCGAGGTATCGCGGTCGCACTGGCTCAAGGTTAATGAAAGCCGTCGAGAAAAACCTGCGAGGCGCGAGCTCGCCGCTCTTATTTCTGGGAAATGTTTCACAGAGCGAAATCCCAAACAAATTATAAACTCTACGGATGTTGCTTCAAACAAATTCTGAATGTAGCAGACAGAAAAACATAGAAACAAACTGTTAAGAAGTCGAGGAAACAACTTTCAAGTAATTTATACAGGGACATCATTTTTATTTTTACTTCAATTTTTATTGTACCTGAGTTTTTGAATGTACTTCACTCCCACACCTTCTACTAATGAAGTTCCAACTGTCCTCCACATAGAACCAAGGCCGCATATAGTTAGCAGTAAGCAGTACTGAGTTAGTGAGTTACGGTAGAAAGCAGTGAGAATTATTTGTGGTGTTGGACCAAAGGAACATTGTAAACCTTTATTTCAATCCTGTAAAATCCTCACTCTTCCGTCGCTGTATGTATTGCAGTGTTTGTTATATACCAAAGTGAATATTGATAATTTCCCTTTGAGCTTGCATTTTCGCGAACCCCATACGAGAAGTTGTAACGATATAAGACTTGATTTATGCAGATACAAGACTACACAAAACAGTTTTTATTATATGTCTCTGAAGTTCTATAATAGCTTACCTAACTCAACTAAAAATTTAAATTACGATTCATTCAAATCGTTAATTAAGAGAAAATTATATGAACACAGTTTGTATAACATTAAGGAATATTTTAACTTGGCAAACAATTTTATATGATTTTATTTATATTGACCTTGCTAATGAATAATGTATTTATGTCCAAGCAATAAAATAGCTATCTATCTATCTATCTATCTATCTATCTATCTATCTATCTATCTATCTATCTATCTATCTATCTATCTATCTATCTATCTATCTATCTATCTATCTATCTATCTATCTATCTATCTATCTATCTATCTATCTATCTATCTATCTATCTATCTATCTATCTATCTATCTATCCATCCATCCATCCATCCATCCATCCATCCATCCATCCATCCATCCATCCATCCATCCATCCATCCATCCATCTATCTATCTATCTATTTATCCATCTATCTATCTATCTATCTCTCTGTCTGTCTGTCTGTCTGTCTGTCTATAGTACATTCCAGAAATATGTTCGCGTTTTCCAGTGACGAAAGAACTTTCAATATTGAATCATATTTTCGCACAGGTACTGTCCGTTTGCCTACGTCGCATCCCTATTTCCCCCACCTGCTTCTGCACGCCCCTCTGTAAAAGCTAGGCTGTCTTGGCTCTTTTCTGAAAACATTAATTTCTGTTAGGAATTGGACGTTTACGTAATATTATACAACTCTTTAAAATAACTTAAATAAAAGGGCCTCGTTAAGTAATTAACTGTCACGTGATTTCCCCCTTTTCTATGATCCTGCGGCATAACCACTTGGACGGACAGTAGATATGTCTGAGTAATTTTATCTGTGCGGGTCGGGCAGAAGTGAAGATTGAATTTACAGTACGTAAGGTACTCTTTTATAGAGTAGGTACAGAATTATTTCAACATGAGTTACTAGTGCGAAGGACGAAACTGGGAATTGGAATTAGATGCAATAGTCTATAGTGCAATAATATGCACAAAAGAACTAAAGCCTGTATCGAAATGAACGGCCACTATTTTCAAATATGTGTTTAAATATCCATATTATGATTATTTTTCAATTTAACTTCATTCTCTAAATTGTAAGTTAATGTGCTGTAGAAAGTATAATATACACTGCATAATGAATACGTTCGCATGGATAACTCAGTTCGTGAGTAAAAACACTTATTGTGAATACAGTACTGCATTTTGATTAAACAAAAACCTAATGAAAATTATCGAACTCAAAATCGCGATATTTCCTAGTTTACGTAAATGGCTGAAGTACTTTTCTCCCCTCCTATACCTAGTAAAGTGATTTGTTTGTGTTTTACGCCAGTATCATCGAACTCCAGTCGAAGGGGAGCAATCGGTGTTTCCGGTTCTAGACCTTTAATCCAAAGATATAGCCAGGTTAATATTAAAAATGTTAGTAAAAATAAAATGACGTCCCTGTACATTTGATAATACAGCATATGAAAGAAATGAAAATCCGCAATAAGCTTATCAATCAAGTCGTCAGTGTCTTATGAAAATACAGTCGTATGTAATTATCAAAGTTATCCAGATTTTGACTTGTTGTCTCCTATGTTTGAAATTATAAATATTTATCTTACACGTCACAGTTTTGGTTTTCTTTGTCATATAAATACATGCAGTAGGCTGCTTCTTACACAGATCAAGCCAATTATGAAATACATTCAATCTTCACAGCCCGATAAGCTTCCATTCACAACCCTAGGGTTTAAACTCCTACCAAACAGCAAAGAAATGTTACATCTGCCTTCCTTCTGCATTTGAACGCTTCAACAGCTCTTAATGACAACTTTTTATTGAAGTTAGTGGGGGATTCCAGTCTTGTTCAGATGGCGCCTGGTAGGTGTTAGGGTAAGATTGGGGGGGGGGATGTTCCTATTCCTTCCGCCGCCAAATAGAGTAGTGGGCTCAGTTAAATCCATCTGCCATGCATTTCCCTCAAGTCAAATCAGAGTCCGCATCGTCAGACCTACTCTGGGTCTCTCCCCCGCCTATACAAACCCAGGCACGCCCGAACGATTCTGTACGCGCGCAATCTGACGTCTTGTAGTGAATCTCAGCTCCTCTCCTCCTTGACTGACTTGGTTTCGCAACACGCATACCTAACTACTCTCTCCAACACAAGGCTTTACTTAACGTCCCCCACCACCCCTTTTAAAACTTCGACAGCGCAATACGTGGAACAACATACTACTCACTTGTGAGGAGGGTGTCCTGCAGAGTACTGGCGAAAATTTATCACTTTCAGGCCCAGTTTCACCAAACCTTATTAAATATTGAACATGTCGTTAAGACAGTTTAACAGTAAACTTAACGGAAGAGATGTTTCATCAACTGTTGTTACTGCTATCATCATGTTAAACCCACTGTTAAATTAACAACAGTGGCGTAGCATGAAATTTTGAGTAGGGGAAGCTAACTCAAGTTGTCTTTCATGCAATATGAGAAAACGTATTACAAAAATACAGTCTTAAAATAAATAGTAGTCAATTTCAAGTCAGCAGTCGAAGATTGGTTGGAACATCGTAAGTAACACCAATAAGGCATGACCTCAAATGATACGTAGTAAAATATGATTTCACGGTTTACACATATCTCTAACAAATAGACACGTATACGTATAACATTAGCTCACTCCCTGTCATACTTAGAGAAATCACAATATTAGTATCATTATGTAAGTATGCGTCTGTCTTTTGGTTGTGTCCTTCATTCACAGCAAGGGAGTCGGTCATTTGTTTTTTTAAATCACACTTTTGTTCGTAAGTCAGTTTTGATAATACAATTGTCCTAAAAAAATTCAAGTAAATTAGTGTCAGGAACTTATTTCGCTCATTATTTATTATATCAGCCACAATGCACACTAACACTTCAACTGAACACAACTGACGAAAAGGGATAACTCGGAAACTACGGTACTTATTTTAAATGTTAAAGCTAGCTTCTTTGCGAGCCTTGCGACTAGAGTAGCTTAGGAAGGGATGGAAAATCTGCGGGGTGGATTACACAGAAGAAACCGGTCTGCTTGGAAGCTGGTGTGTGCAGGCTTCTTGTTTACTGCTGCATCACAAATCATCCTGAGCTGCCGCATCACAATATTTAATGCGTAAATATAAATTCTATTAAAATTAATAAATAATTTTCTTCATAAACTGCAGGTTTATTATGAAATTATTATTAACTGGGGAAGCTAAGCTTTTTAGCTTACATTGACGCTACGCCACTGATTAACAAAGCATACTCCCTCAGTTAAATCCTTAACGTCCTGCTACAGCGTGAATCATGGCTGCCAGAGAACATATGTTACACACCGCATTATTATATCGAGATATATTTGCAGTGAAAACAATTAGCTGCAATCACTACTTCAGCATTTTTAGTTATTCAGAATAGATATGTTCATAAATACTAAAGTGATTCATATTAATATTAGCACTGCATCCACAGTAAAGAGAAGATATGTGCTTATCAACGTAAGCATTTCTGTGATTATTATTTCGTATTAATACTCAGATATAATTGCAGGTTTTCAAAACGATATTTCTTTATTTCACTCATTTAACAGTTCACATGTAATTATGACCAATGACGTGTGAAGATATATTAGATATATAAGATACGAAACTAATGTTAACGCTTATTCAGCATTTTCTATTGGTTATATTTGATCCTGGATAATTGAAAGAATCTTCGTACATATATCAACTTTGAGACTGAAAGTACCACCTTCAGTTTTCAAATGTTCCACTGTATCTTATGCATGACCCGTCTTAGCATTTCTTTTAATGTTTTCGTAACATTCATTTGTTTCATAGTTTGCGTTTCCACAACCAAATGGCGATTGAAAATATTGGGTTAAAGAGACCCAGGCTTGTTCCTTTTTCCTAATGAAAGTTCCATCACTACGTTTTAGTTCAGTTACATTAATATAATTGCTAGATCTACTAAAATAATTATATTTCTCATATGAGGTAAAATTACTGCTCCTTACACTTTCTTTTTCTCGATTTCCGTTGTAATTATGTTAGTCTCCAATACTTCCACAATGTAAAAAATACAATTCTCCGCTAAAACAAATGACTACACCAACTAAAGGCACATTCAGTAAACTTTCATAATCACTGCTTCTTTGATCCCTGTTACATTACTCTTAACATCATGTTACCTAACCAAAATACCTCGAATGGTTGGTGAAACACTATTACACTAACAGGATGTTTAATTTTTAACAACACGTTAGTTAACATGACGTTAGCGTTATTTTAACGAAGTTTGGTGAAAGTGGACCTCAGACTAGGAGTAAGTTTAACTTAGTCTCTGCGATGCTGAGTGGTTAGACTTCAGCTTGACGCGCAGGCTTCGAGTCCCGATCAAGTAAAATCCATAGTGTCACTTGTGGCGGACAAGGTCGCAGTTGGGGTTTTTCTGGGATTCTCCCGTTTCTTCATATTATGCATCTACATAATTCCGTCAACATTTCTTCATTTTGTACCATTCCATATTATTCTCCGAACGCCGACTGACGACGCACTGACGGGGCTGACCTAGGGATGAGGGGGGTTGCCTGCTTGAAACCTGAGTTCGCAGCGAACCTTAGTGTAGTCAGCCGGTGTGGGTTTGGGAATGCGTCTAGGCCTGCCGTGGCGAAAATGTAATCGTGCGCCGAGCCACTGTGTAACCTGCAACGTGCATAGCACCTATGGAGGGAGGCGGACACCCAAAGGGGAAGTGAAGCAACTGTCTGACTTATTAACGAATTTTCATTTTCCTTACGTCAAGCACTTAAATGTAATTTTATAGAGTATAAGGTTACAAATTAATGTTTAGTACGTGTAACGAAGAAAGAAATGAATAAGAAAACATAGGACACATTATCACAACCTAAAATTAACTGTCTTCAGAATATCTCTGCGACAGAGTTTCAAAATCAGGAATTATGTCACTTCTGCCAGTCGTAGTTGATCACGAAGGCATTTGTCTATCAGTCGTAATCTAAATTACGTTTTTACTATTTTCATTGTTGAAAATAATTTTTCACAAACGTAAGTTGTAGCGAACATGGCTTCAACACAGCAAGCGAAAGAACAAAGCTTCGGATATTTATTTTTGGCAAAGATTTGAAAAGTTCAACATTTGTCAAGTCCTTACATATAGTTTTCATTTTAACATCACATTGTAAATATGTGAGTTTAAATTGAAGACCTAATCGCATTATTCGTACATCTGCTGAAAAGGATTAAAAAATAATAATAATAATAATAATAATAATAATAATAATAATAATAATAATGATAATAATGATAATAATAATAATACTTAAACTTTTAATGTTTCATGAGTAACATGTAGTATAATGCCGTTTTATGTTATACAACCGTTTTCCTCGTAATACTTGTGAACAAATCATACATTTAATATTCTCATCATATTGGCAGCAAAAAAATGCGTCCTCCCATCCTACTTGAAACTTTCGTTTTTGTAGAGGTACTTGGTTTCGACAGACATTGCGACGATACACCACTCACATGTCAGAGACAAATACAAATGGAACGGAGTTTGACTCCAGTGAGTGAGAGTGAGAGGGTGGGGGTTGGGGGAGCAAGAGACATGCACAGCTATCATTGCGAGCCACAATGTGCTCGTGAGTTACATTTTCGCCACGGCTGGTCTAGGCTAAGGGTTAGTGCAATAGATCGTGAAAGGTCACAATGCTGGGCGATAGTGCACCCCTATTGCAATTTATTTCAGGTTCAAGATAATTAAAACTGTTTACAGTCTCAAATTTGTATGATCCAATTTCTATATAGGATAGAGATTGCGTATAGTCTTTTGATGTAACTGGCATATATTTTGTTTCGTCTTGATTTATTTGTATGCCCTTTTTGCTGTAAGAAAAATCCTAATGTAAACACAAGCACGTGACTGTCATACCTGTGATTGACTCCCAGTCGAAACACTCACACGACGTAGAATAATAGTTCCGTATTAGGAAACCACAACCTTGTCATAATCATAAAATACATCATGGTTTAGGCCCTCAGGTCTGTTCCATTTCCAGGAAATCAGAACTGTTCTATCCATCTCTTTCTGGGCCTGCCAAGATCCCTTCTACCAACTGGTTGATACAGGATCATCTGTAGAGGGGTGCGGTTTATGTCCATTCTCATCAGATGTTGGTACACTGCTGTCTAGAAGAGTCTATGAAGTCAAGAAGACTTTGTATTTGTAGCTCTTCACTCTTAGTATAACTTCTGGTTGAGCCTTATCTCTTCCAAATTAAAACCATTATTTATTATTATTATTATTATTATTATTATTATTATTATTATTATTATTATTATTATTACTTACTGGCCTCTAAGGAACTCGGAGGTTCATTATTATTATTATTATTATTATTATTATTATTATTATTATTATTATTATTATTATTATCTCATTGCCATTTTCTATCATTCATTCTCATCATCATTTGTTGTTTTGTTCTGTTTTGTATCGTGCTAAACTGTAATTGGCCTTGTGCTGTTCTTTTTGCACGTTAATATTCTAAATAAATAAATAGAAATAAATAAATAAAATTATTATTATTATTATTATTATTATTATTATTATTATTACTACTTACTTACTTACTGGCTTTTAAGGAACCCGGAGGTTCATTATTATTATTATTATTATTATTATTATTATTATTATTATTATTATTATTTACTTACTTACTGGCTTTTAAGGATCCCGGAGGTTCATTATTATTATTATTATTATTATTATTATTATTATTATTATTATTATTATTATTATTATTATTATTATAGCCTTTATTCTAGACGTCAAAATCTTGATTATCAATTTCTTTGCAAAGTTATCAAGGGTGATATTGATTGTGAGTCTATCATAAACAATATCAGCCTTCGTATTCCTACAAAAGGTTTAAGATTTCAAAAAATTTTTATAACAGAAATTTTAAATCACTTTCTCCAGTCTGTAGATGCATAAAATATGCCAATTTGCATGGGCACAATTTAGATCCTTTTAAGGTATAGTTTCGTTTTGATTATTAGATTTTACTGTTCTTGTTATCTATTTTATTTATGTATGCTTTTGTTTATTTAAGATATTATTTATTTGTTTTTGCACCTTAGTATCTTCTGTTTGTGTATTGTGCTGAACTATAATTGGCCTCTGGCTGTTGTTCAGCACACAAATATGAATAATAAATAAATAAATAAATAAATTACTTACTGGCTTTTAAGGAACCCAGAGGTTCATTATTATTATTATTATTATTATTATTATTATTATTATTATTATTATTATTATTATTATTATTATTTACTTACTGGCTTTTAAGGAACCTGGAGGTTCATTATTATTATTATTATTATTATTATTATTATTATTATTACTATTACTTACTGGCTTTTAAGGAACCCAGAGGTACATTATTATTATTATTATTATTATTATTATTATTATTATTATTATTATTATTATTATTATTATTATTATTATTATTATTATTATTATGTGATTTGTTGTTGTTCAAGTCTGATTGAAAATCAAGAAGAATAGAGTTTTATTTTCAACAAGGAAAATATGATTTTTTTTTTCTTTTTCCTAAGGAACTGGATGTGTGTTTTCCCTGTATTCTCAGTGGTCTTGCGTTATATAGACCTTATGACAAAATAGTATATGACATTTGACTATGATGACACTTTCCTTCCGGTAGACAGAACGGAAGGAATTTGCCTGTAACGAAGCCACTCGATTTCCACGGCAGAGAATTTCTTACATAATGGCATAGTTTCAAAATATTTCATGCCACACGAGTTTTTATCGTCCATTGCTGTCGTTCTCGTCTGACGGATGATAATAGTTTGCCCGTTTCATTCTAAGTCTCAGATGTACGCCACTCTTACACACGGTATGCTACAAGTTCCGAGTTTAGTTTCTCATATTAAGTTTTAATTAAGCTCTCTTTTGAAATCTGTTAACGGAAACTCAATCTTGTACAGTGCAATTATATGTTAGTCTGTCGCATTATATATCCAGCTGCATTTATCTAGCTTGTGCACAGTTCCATGTGATGCCAATTAATATTGCATTGCTCTTTTTAATTAGCTCTGTTAACAGGATTTACATTTAATTGCTTCAGCTTAGAAGATTGGTTTCCGCGGAAACATTAACAGTAATATTTTAACAGTACGTATATGAGCAAAAAAATAATAATTGATCAAATTGTAGTAATTATGCAATTAGAATGTTATGCTTCTCTTTCCTACGAGGGCGTAGTATTTACTATTAAGTAATTGAATCGGTCATTTCAAAAAGGTCGTGAGTCAGAAAATTGAAATTTTACAACAGAAAGAAAAAAATTAGAGACAGTGTAAACCAACTAAATTTTAATTCTGATACGACTGTCAATGATTGAAGTGTTATCAAGGAAAATATTGGATTATACATTTTTCATTTAAAATTTTTTATTTTACATAAAATACTTTTTTTTTTAATCAATGACTCATGACCTTTCTGCAAATTCAAATTCAAATTTATTTACAATTAACATTTGAAATGAATACATATGAATAGATACCCGAAATGAGCATATGCTCGTGCTCGGGTACAGTCCAGTAGTCTATATAAATTTTGTGCGAGATCGTGCGTATTTGCTTGCTTTCCGCACAAAACCAATACGCGGTAAGTGTGAAATACCACATTCAGTATTCCCAACGTAATACACATAACAATTTCCCTCTTCTTACCGCTTAAGTGCCATATTCATTTTACTGCTTTAGGCTCTTAACATATTACTTTTAGAGACGTTTAACATAGTAATAATTATAAATTGGAAACTTACCACTGGAATTTCACGTAAATTGCACTGTTAATTATTGTTTTTAAATATTTGCAAAAATTAAGTAAACTCCATAACACCACAAAAGTTACTGCATTTGTAATGCAAGAAGCATTAAGGAAGCCGTGAAAAAATCAACAAGATTCCAGATGCCGATGTTATTACTGCAATATGTTATATAAATAATATTGTTAAAATATTAAAATGAAAAATAAATCATTACATAACCTTACCGTTTGTTTTAAGTTCGCATTTATAGACTGGGGGAAAAAAAGGCAGACGTATATCACGGCCTGCTGGAATATAGTAAACACAGAAAACATTTTATAGGAACAATGTTGAAGACAGATACTTCAGTTTTTAAAAGTTGCCGTCATTGAACAGAAACCAAGATGGAGATTTCATTGCAACTAATTAGAAATTCCTCTTTCAGGTATGTAATAAACGATCTTCGCACAAAATAATGTACGATACACGAGCGGTATGTTTGTTTTCATGTTCTCGGAAATTAAAAAAGCTCAACTACGTTTCGCTTTTTCAATCTTTTCCTCGAACATGAAAACATCAACATACCACTCTTGTAACGCATATTACTATTACAGGGATCAAATAATAATGCTGATGATAGAAATAATAGTAACAACAACAACAACAACAATAATAATAATAATAATAATAATAATAATAATAATAATAATAATAATAATAATAATAATAGAATAATCGTGACAGAAATGATACAAAGATTGCAATACAAAATAATTCATTAATAATAATAATAATATTAAAAGAAGTGGAAATTTCAAGTTTCGATTACAGCACTGTTTGAAAGTGTATTCATGACCTTCTTACACAGATTGGTCGGTCTACCCGTACGTCACAATGTTCAATGCATAAGTCATTTTCGTAAAAAAAGCTGACTCATGACCTGTTTGCAATGACGGATTCAATTACATAATACATATATTGAATTTTAGGAAGAGCCGTCAAATGAAAAATATTTAAAGTTTATAAAAGTTCCATGGTTTTGCTGAATTACTTCAGAAAATGTCGGTGTCTTTGAATATACCCTCTACTCCAGCTCAAGGAGTAGCTTCTTTTTTCTGCATATCCAGTGAACCCGAGTTCGTTATCCGGCAGAGAAATTGCAATAAAGTATATGTGCGAGATCGTGCGTATTTGATTGGTTTCCGAACAAAACCAATCCGCGGAAAGTCTAAAATTCCACATTCAGTATTCCCAACCTAACACACATAACAATTTCCCTCTTTTTACCGCTTAAGTGACATAGGGTGATTTTACTGATTTAGGCTTTTAACATATTATTTTTAGAGACGTTCAATATAGTAGCCTAATAATTATAAATTGGAAACTTACCACTGCAATTTCACTGTTAATTATTGTTTTTAAATATTTGCAAAAATTAGGTAGAAAAAAACTGGTGGTGGTCCTCCAGTGACTCTGAATAACTGCACAAATGTAACAATTAATTTCAATGTGCAGAATTAGATGTCAAAGATATTTTCCATTTCTAAACATCTCCTTGACCGGCAAAATTAAACTTGCCGATGTTATTACTGCAATATGTTATATAAATAATATTGTTAAAATATTAAAATGAAAAATAAATCATTACATAACCTCACCGTTTGCTTTAAGTTCGCATATATAGACTGGGGGAAAAAAAGACAGACGTATATCACGGCCTGCTGGAGTATAGTAAACACAGAAAACATTTTAAAGCAACAGTGTTGAAGATAGGTATTTTTATTTTGCAAATTTGCCGTCATTGAATAGAAACCAAGATGGAGATTTCATTGCAACTAATTAGAAATTCCTCTTTCAGGTATGTAATAAACGATCTTCGCACAAAATAAAGTACGATATACGAGCGGTATGTTTTCTTTCAATTCTCGGAAATTAAAAAAGCTCAACTACGTTTCGCTTTTTCAAACTTTTCCTCGAACATGAAAACTTCAACATACCGCTCTTGTAACGCATATTACTATTATCTCCTCCCCATTGGAACTTATTTATTTTATCTTGATCTGTAAGTACGCCATGTTTATATATAATACATTCAGGAAGACCGACACCTTTTAAGTTTCATTTTGTACTGATGAATATTTTTCTTCGCAATTTTTTATCATCCTAGATTCGTCTTTCGATGTTTCTTCCACACTGTTACTATCTTATTAGTCTACCTTTATCGCTGTCGTCATAATCTTATTTTTGACTTTGTTCTATTAGCTACTGTAATAAGCCTACTTTATTTAACGACACTCGACCAATTTTCAATTACGGGCAAGGTAAATTTAGTAATACTGTAATCCAGCATAAATAGGCTATTGCTTTGCTTTGTATGCTACAGCATTTGAATACAGCTTGGTTATTATTTAGAAATAAGTAGCTCTGTCTGCATTTATATGGGCTCTACAATGTATATATTATTATCTTATGTCCCTTAACCTATTGTTTCTTTTTGTTTCAGGTAAGTGTCCTATCTGACATGAAAACTGTGACTTCTGAGCAGTAAGTTCTATACACCATTGATTAAATTACATTTGAGATTGGTCCATTAGAGAAATATTGTCTTGATTTTTAGCACATATTTAAATTAACTTATTTTCACTAGGAAAATATTTGGGGCTAAGAGGGATGAAGTTACAGGAGAATGGAGAAAGTTACACAACACAGAACTGCACGCATTGTATTCTTCACACAAGCACATTATAGTAGTATGGCAAGATAGCAGAACCATTGATTGGACGATTTTATTTCTTCAAGTGCTTTCTTCATGGCTTCTTCAGACCATTTCGCTTGTTCCGTCTTCCTCTTGAGAAAGTAAACCATCTGAAAACACATTACGACCTTTTTAAGTATAAATTAAGATGTTTTATAATTTAATTAGTGTAATAATTATATTATAAACAGAAGATAAAATTTCACATGTAAAATGTATCTGTTATTTAGTAAATATACAGAAATCCGCCACAGTTAACACTTATATAGTCAAATAAAAGTGGCATAACAAAGCGGATAAGTTATTAAGTTATACAAATATAAACGTTAATAATCTTCTTCGTAAGTATGGCACTTTAGAAGAAATCGTATCGCCTATGTATTACTATCACATAACAAAGAGTTTCTAAATTATTGCATGCTGTACACATGTTTCTCATACCTTGAAATATTTTAAGAAAACAGTAAATTTTCTTCAAACGCAATCTGACTTCTTCTCTCACTAGCTAGAATGGCGACAAGCCCTTTCCAGCAGCAAAATCTGGTTGGGATTCTTCCCCAAAATAGCGTTGGCGTTGGCGTTTCTAAGAAATAGGCATTATCATCTTTGCCCGGGTCTCCCCTAATAGTTAGCAGGCCTAGTCATGAAACGAGCGGGTCCGGCTTCAGATCCTGGTTGGGGCAAGTTATCTGGTTGAGGTTTTTTCCGGGATTTTCCCTCAACCCAATAAGAGCAAATGCTGGGTAACTTTTGGCGTTGGACCACTGATTCATTTCGCTGGCATTATCATTTTCATCTCATGCAGACGATATATGACCATAGCAGCTGAAAAGCTTCGTAAAATAACGAATAAATAAATAAACAAATTATGTATGTGCAAGAATAATAATTCCGGGAATATCTGGGAAAATATTATTAAATCCGGGGACAATTCCGGGGCGAATTTTGTCCGGGAACAGAAAGCAAAATTCTGCGACTGTCTCCGGGACGTCTGGTAATAGGTACATTTCCATTCATTATTCATAAATTTATATAGCATAACAACAGGTGTGGTGAGACTTTTCATCCACTCTCTACCGTAAATTATGACCAGGCTTCGAGACTTCGGACCCAATAGAGCAGTTCAGTGGGTAATCCGCATAACTGCCTACTGATTGTGAGTACAGTGGTAAAGCGTAGGTACAGTGGGTGGGGGTACTGTAGAATGAATGCCAACTAGTACGCAAAGAAAAACTTTCTAGATTTGAAGGTTCTGACGAATAATTAGGTTTTCATACAAACCTATTTTCAAACTGTGTCTGAAACTATTACACGGTTAGAAAAGTCAGAGCAAGAGATGCCGGAAGCCCTCAAATTAATTGTGGAAATGACACAGAGAATTAATGAGACACCAAGTACACCGGTTACTGAACGTGTAAAACAGAAGTGGAAATCGATTTTATGTAAAAATAGCGGATATGGAACATTGTGTAATATAAATATTGCAAATTAGTAGACATAGTCACCCGAGAATAAAGGACTGTCTCTTAGAGACTGCAATGATGTTAGGTATTTCCGTTTTGCTCCTATCACGTCATGCGATGTACAGCGCAGCTATTCACAGTACAAACTGTGTTTGGCAGATAACCGAAAAAGATTTACGTTTGAGACACTGAAAATGTACCTTGTAGTGCATTGCAATTCGGTACTGTAACTGCAATTTCTAAATACGACCAATAGGATAGACTAAGATATTAAAATTGATACATGTTTATTTTCACCGTTAATAATGTGTATAATTAATCACAAATACTTATAAAGGACAGGAGAATAAATGCTTTTCGTATTCTCTTGACATTGTCATTGTGTAATGTATATTTACTTCCAGAATGTACATATGTGTGTGTTTCTCCATACTACCTTACTCTACTCTAAATAGCAACGTTGTTACCTCAACACATCTCTAACTTTCACTACCTGCAGCGAGTCAACAACCTATAGTACAAGGGCAGGGCATAGTTGCGCCCCACGGTCAGATAAGATGCAGCAGATAAAAAAGGGTCCCTGTTTTGTGGGCATAGTTGCGCCTCGTTCCCATCAGGTAGAGAAAAGAACATGGCATAGTTGCGCCCCGATGAAATAGGCAGAGAAAAAGACACTATGCAAACTCGAGTCTCATAATCAACCAACCTTATTGATTTCTTATTCGATTTAATATTTATTAAAATGAACACAGTGAAGTTGGCAGTACTTTATTAACTGTTTTTCTACTGTTTATGCAGTGATTATCAATAGTCTACCGTTAAAATGAACACCATGAAGTTGGCAGTACTTTATTAACTGACATAATTATTCAAATAAGTGAGTCGTTGGAATATGGGACCTTAGCAGTCTTGAAATTTTATTAGTGATTTTCACACTGTCTGTGGCGTATAGTGAGGTTAATTTAAAATGAATGTCAAGTTTAGTGAAAAGGGTAAAGAGTTAATAATTCACAATGATTCTAAGTTTCAATTTTCGAAACCCTGTACCGTAAGGTTAAGATATCGATGTAGAAACAAAAAATGCAGTTCATTTATTGTGTGTGATCAATAGAAAAGTGTTATTTTAAATAGAGAAATTGATCATATGCTAGGCCTAACTGATTTTAAAGCAGCTATCACTGTAATATTTTTAAGTAATTTATTTATTTTATGACAATCACTTTCGTGTGTACTATGCCCATCGGGGCGCAACTATGCCATATCCATTCTGCTACCTGATTTCTTCGGGGCGCAAATTTCTTCGGGGCGCAATTATGCCATCCCTAGGTCTCCGAATTGACCGCGGGGCGCAACTATGCCATACTGATAGTACAAGCACAGTAAACTTATTGTATCGGGTCCAAAGTCTCGAAGCCTGATTATGACCATTGTAAGAGGGATGGGAGTCGTCATAGTAAAGTGACTTTGGAAAATGCGGGCTGAACCTTAATCCCGGGAAAACGCAAGTAATTCTACTAGGACATCAAAGATTACTATCTTCCATCAACATTAATACACTTTTGCCAGTGACTTTAAATAATACTATAATACCATTCAGTACTACGGTTAAAAACTTAGGTTTCCATTTCGACTCGAATCTCATCTGGAATGCACAGGTAAAATATGTCTGTAAGAAAATTTTCTCAATCTTGCATTCTCTGAAAAGACTGAAAAATTTCTTTCCTTCTAAACTGAAACAGATCTTGATACAGACCCTGGTGATGCCTTACTTTGACTATTGCGACGTTTTGTATAGTGATCTTAGTGTTGAATTGTCATTGAGGCTTCAGCGTGTTCATAATGCTTGTGTTCTTTTCATTTTTAACAGCCGTCGCTATGATCATGTCTCCGAGTATTTCTTTCAATTATTTTGGCTTCGTTTACGGGAGAGACGTTCAGTTCATTCACTCTGTTTGCTGTATCAGATTTTAAATAATTCCACACCTATTTATCTAGTTCCTCGCTTCACACTTTTAGCATCCCACCACAACCGTGATACACGTTCGCAGCATAACCATGTTCTATCAATTCCACTCCATCAAACATCTCTACTCTGCTTCCTTCACAATACACACAGCTCGTTCCTGGAATTCCTTGTCGCAGGAAATCAGGAGCAGTCGGAGTCTAAAATCTTTTAAGCACACTCTACTTAGAAATGTCTTTAATGAACAGAACTAGACTCTTGCGGAAGTTTCTAAATAGTCTTAAATAACCAAGTTGTTATTTTTTTCTCCTCTCTCTTCTTCTTTTTTTTCTCTCTCTTTTTTTTTTATTATTATCTTTATATATTACTTAATCATTTGTGTTTGTGTGCCATTTAGTAGGACTTTGCTAATCAACATTTTATGTCTTGTCACCCGTATGTATTCTCCAATTAGTATATTAACTGAATAATATATCTCAAGTAAATTAATCGTCCAATTTGTCTCGGGCAGTTTAGATCTTATAAATTGCGTGTGTGTGTGTGTGTGTGTGTGTGTGTGTGTGTGTGTGTGTGTGTGTGTGTGTGTGTGTGTGTGTATTCCCCTTATGTTATGTAACTGATTTTGATTATGTGTAATTTTCTGCTTTATTTTATATATTATGTAACCGATCTTGTCTATTGTAATTTCCTACTATATTTTATGTAATTCCTAAGTTATTCTCTTTTGTGTTGCCTTGTAATCAAATTTTATATCTCATGTATTTGTATTATTGAAACCTGGTTGAGTGGAAGAGAAGGCCTCATGGCCTTAACTCTGCCAGGCAAAATAAACGTACTACTACTACTACTACTAATGATTCAGTAGCAGTCCATTGGTCTACTCTAAAGCTCGTTGTGTTTGTAGTCCTTGAAGACTCTTGACTAAAATCTTCCGAAGACATTTGTAGCGAGCTGTAACCGATAATAATTCAAAGCGGCAGGAATTAATACGTGTTCACAAGAGTGATTACATTGGTGCGGGAGACCACACCGCCGGGCTTGGGGCGCTGTCTGTCTCACTCGTTAATTTTATACCCACATATAATTGGTTTTAATGCGTCGCAGCGCCACAGCGGCGAATTATTGAAACGGATTAACGTGAATTTTCCCTTTCGCCGCACCTGCAGTACAGCTCGGCTCGGGTCGAGGGAGCCGTGTATGACCCCGGCTGCCCCCGCTGGCCCCTACTGTTGAGTCAGTCTACTATAGTCTAATTGGGATGGGGGTAACCACACCAGGGGTGAACATCACGGTCTTCGTCCCACACTTATGGCCAGAGTGGCTGAAGAAGATTAATCTTTTAAGGATATTGGCAATTGTTTTAAATTGAGTTACTGTTTCACCTTTCACCTCTCATAATATTGCTTTTTCTTAATTCATTAGTTATTATTTATTTCGAATAAATTTTATTCAGCTTCCTCCAAGTGAAGGCTGCTTAGAAGACAAAGCTTACCATAAAATGTTTGTTATAATAGAAAAAAAAAAAAGAAAACAAAGGAGAAGTAAAAGAATAAGAAATAGCACAATCTATACTAATAATAAATCTGTAGCCGAAATTTTTCTGGTAATTTTCGATTTTACAAAAATAATTGGTCCTAACATATATAATTAACCTCCCTGAAACCGAAGATCGCTTCTTTTTTTTATTTTTGTTTGTATGTCTGTCTGTATGTTTGTAACCTTTCACGCGATAATGGCTGAACGGATTTCTATGAAAATTGGAATATAAATTAAGTTCGTTGTAACTTAGATTTTAGGCTATATGGCATTCAAAATACATTATTTAAAAGGGGGGTTATAAGGGGGCCTGAATTAAATAAATCGAAATATCTCGCTTATTATTGATTCTTGTGAAAAATGTTACATAACAAAAGCTTCTTTAAAAATAATGTCCGATACGTTTTATTCCTTGAAAAAGTTTGGTAGGACTGATATTTAATGAGATAAATGAGTTTTAAAATTAAAATAACTGCCATCTAAGGCCGTGTAAAGAATTAAAAAACAAATGACTTCGTCTATAAGGGGCCTTGGACAGCAACAATCGAAAGCTATGAAAGAAGCCTACAGAGAATGTTTCTGTTTTTGTGTGAAGTAATATCGGAAGCTAAATTAACCGATTTGTATAATTAATTATTATTTCACCATTGGAAAGTATAGTTTCTCTAGATGGACATAATGCTATAATGTTGTTACAGTAACTTCTGATATAATATAATATAATTTAATATAATTTAATTTAATATAATATAATTCAAGTTATTTGAAGGGTTCAGAACCATAGTGGGCCAAGCGCCATTTACTGAATACGTAGAAAACAAGGGTTAAAATTAAGTTATTACCATAATTCAATGGAAACCTAGAACAAGTAAAATAAAATATACACATTAAATCTAAATGATGTCAATCTTCATTAAACTATGGTTGCATGTAATAAAAATTAAGAAACATGTTAAAGGAATTGCCATTGCACCAAATGAGTGTCTCTGGACCAAAATGATCGCATTTTAATTATTTGGATGCAATATAAATTAAGTAACATATTAAACGATTTATCCTTCTATCAAACACGAATGTTCCCTGAATCAAATGTCCTATTTTAATTATGTGATTACTTTATATTTATTTCTAACGGGTGCAGCGGAGCGCACGGGTACGGCTAGTTAGAAATAATTGGAAAAGACTAAACAAAAGATCATTAATTCCAGAGGAAACATAAAATTTCCTCGTATCTATTAGCTATTGGGTGACCACAGTCGTCTATTTAGCACTAGTTGCAAGACCCAACTTGAGTGAGCAGATCGCCATAGCAAAGAGATCAATCTATATAACTGTAGAGATGGTTTCTTAGGATTTTTATAGATCCCTTCACTGCAGACGTAGTGACAAGAGTTTGTCCTAGACCAAACTGCTTACAAAAATGCGCGAATCGTTTTGTGATGGTTCCTCTAGCCCCAATCAGTAATCCAAGTTATTCGCTCGTTTTTATACTCTCTCTCGCTATCATAATATTAATACTCGATCACAACGCGATAACACGCTAGAAATTCCACTTCATACATCATCTGTGTATTCCATATCTTTCACTGTTGCTACTTCTCGTCACTGGAACTCTCTGCCGCCTGAAGTCAAGGTCTTCCGAACATTGAAATCTTTCAAATCCAAGTTAGAAAATTATCTTATGATGAGTTGCCAAACTAACTTACTATTATGACAAGTGTTGTATTGCATGTTACCATGTATTCACTTTTTTTTCTGTTCTAGTGATATTTAACTTATTTTATATTTTTGTTTTCATATTTTCCGATAATGGTATATCTATAATGTGATAAGTTGAGCTATATATAATCATAATTTTCCTTACTGTGTGTACCAAAAATATTGTATTCATTGTATGGAAAAAATATTGTATTCATTGTATGCTTTGTACTGCACTATTTTATTACTGTATTATTATTATTATTATTATTATTATTATTATCATTATCAATAATTGTCTTATTTTTATACTTTGTATGTCTCATGTATTTTCACCTGCTGTTCACATTTTATTATGCTTTCTCCTTTCTTTCTGTATGTTATATATTATGTTTGATGAAACAATTCATATACCAAGTCGATGGCTGGTGTAGGAAGTGAGTGAAACTGCCAATCAGATTTGATCACTGTACCATGTATTGTATAATACTCCAATAGATGGACAGTTTAGTAAAAATTGTGGGCAGAAACAATTCATATACCAAGTCGATGGCTGGTGTAGGAAGTGAGAGAAACTGCCAATCACATTTGATCACTGTGCCATGTATTGTGTAATACTCCAATAGATGGACAGTTTAGTAAAAAATTGTGGGCAGAAACAATTCATATACCAAGTCGATGGCTGGTATAGGAAGTGAGTGCAACTGCCAATCAGATTTGATCACTGTGCCATGTATTGTATAATACTCCAATAGATGGACAGTTTAGTAAAAAATTGTGGGCAGAAACAATTCATATACCAAGTCGATGGCTGGTATAGGAAGTGAGTGCAACTACCAATCAGATTTGATCACTGTACCATGTATCGTATAATACTCCAATAGATGGACAGTTTAGTAAAAAATTGTGGGCAGAAACAATTCATATACCAAGTCGATGGCTGGTGTAGGAAGTGAGAGAAACTGCCAATCAGATTTGATCACTGTGCCATGTATTGTATAATACTCCAATAGATGGACAGTTTAGTAAAAAATTGTGGGCAGAAACAATTCATATACCAAGTCGATGGCTGATGTAGGAAGTGAGTGAAACTGCCAATCACATTTGATCACTGCCATGTATTGTGTAATACTCTAATAGATGGACAGTTTAGTAAAAAATTGTGGGCAGAAACAATTCATATACCAAGTCGATGGCTGGTGTAGAAAGTGAGAGAAACTGCCAATCACATTTGATCACTGTGCCATGTATTGTGTAATACTCCAATAGATGGACAGTTTAGTAAAAAATTGTGGGCAGAAACAATTCATATACCAAGTCGATGGCTGGTGTAGAAAGTGAGAGAAACTGCCAATCAGATTTGATCACTGTATCATGTATTGTATAATACTCCAATAAATGGACAGTTTAGTAAAAAATTGTGGGCAGAAACATTTCATATACCAAGTCGATGGCTGGTGTAGGAAGTGAGTGCAACTGCCAATCACATTTGATCACTGTGCCATGTATTGTGTAATACTCCAATTGATGGACAGTTTAGTAAAAAATTGTGGGCAGAAACAATTCGTATACTAACTCGATGCCTGGCATAGGGAGTGTGTGTGAAACTGCCAATCAAATTTGATCATTGTGCCCGCACCTGGAGCGAACTACGGTCGAGATCGATTAGGTATCTTGAAACGGTATAGGCTTTGGTTTAAGATATATGTCACATAGTGTTGTTGCTGTTATTCTGTTCTTATTATTCTTCAGATGATTTTTTTACCGGTAGTGTAGTTCCTGGTACAGAGCATCTTTACATATCATCGTTTTTTCCACGAAAGAAATATATTTTCTATATAATGTATATATTTAACGAGAATATTATATTTGCCATAATTTCTAAGCGATGTGTTGCTGCTCGAATACAGATACTTTCATTTCATTATTTGTAAGCAATTGTATGCATTTTTTTATAAAATAAATAAAACGTCGTCTATCAAACTAAAATAAACTACTCATATATTCTGTCTATACACACTTACCATTGTTTCCTTGGTCTTTGTTCTCTTCGTTTTCTATTTCCCAATACAACATTATCTTTACAATTTTCTGATCTGTCGTTCATTGTAGCTGTCCATACCATTTTTGTAATAGTAAAAGTGGACTAAGGAGAAGGTCACTCTAATTGCATCGTATATGTCCGCGAATGCGACAGATTGCTCCAAGATAGTTTCGAGAGTGCACTCGATCAGCCTGCTATTGAAGGGACTGTAGATATATAGTGGAAACTTTGCGCGCAGAACAGTAACGGGAAAAGTTTTATAGGTCATGGGAAGGAAATATTACCTAGCAGAATCAAAACAATATTTTATTATTAGGAAATAAAAGAACTCATTACAGTGTTTGTATCACAAATAGTGTCACATCAGCAAGATTCTGTAAATTGTATAGGATGAACCCGCTTTAGTGTGAGATATCTGACTTATTCCATATTTCTCATCTCTAAGCAACCAGTTAGTTATGATTAAACCGTGTATTACGGTTCTGTGCTTAGGACTAACGTAATTCTGAAGCCATTTCGAAGTATTCATAGCGTGTGGCCATAGGATAATAGTGTAAGAAAATCCAAAGTCATATTAAGCGTATGGTAGATTGGTAGATAGATGGGTAAATAATAGGCATAATAAGTAGTTAGATTAGTAGATGATTTTATAGGAGAATGGATGAGTTGGTAGATGGTTAGTTAGATGGGGAGGCAAATAGCTGTAGGAGTATGTGGGTAGGTGGTCGCATTGATTATTAGAGGAGCATCGTTTCAAAACGTATTAAGTCCAACAGTGGCCGAAATTAAATTTATTACTTTCTATTTATTTATCTTTCATGCTGTGAAGTCTGATGGTTCCAAGTCGTCATATTTTTGTAAACTGTGAAACAAGTACTTCAAAATGGTTTTGTGTAGTGTTTTGAAAACTTGTCCGGTCTACGAGTAATTCAGTTTTTCGTCATTCGTGTGAAAAAAAATGTAAGTTGGACATAATACGATTTGAAACGATGCTAAATTTGAGTATGTAGTCGATTGGTAGGTAAAATATATGCAAATGGGCGAGTAGGTGAATGGATATTTCGAAAAATGATTAGGGAAAGAAATAGACTGGTGTATGTATCGGTAGGGACGTTAATGGTTACATGGACAGATAGCAGATAGAACATATGCAGATAGATGGGTAGGTGAATAGATTATTTGGTACATGATATTGATAAGTAGGGAAGTTGAATAGACGGGTGTATGGATGAGTAGGTACGTTAATAGTTCGATGTAGTCCTATAGGTAATAGATTTTAGATAAAAAGTATGCAAATGGGCTGGTATATGAACGGATAGATTGATAGAGATTAGATAATTGGAGAAATGAATAGATTGATGTATGATAGAATAGCTACATCGAGGTAGATGGATAGGTAGTATATTGATATAAAGTATGTGGATGAGTGGCTAGATGAGTGAATGAGTTGGTAGATGGAGGGGGAGTGGAAATATGAATAGGTCTGTATTCGTGATAAGTAGACTACGTAATGGTTAGACAGATAGATAAGTGGTAGATTGATAGATGGATAAATGAGTGAATGGGTGTTGATGGATAAGTAGATGGGAAGGTAAATAAATAGATACGTGGGTTAGTAGATAGACCTACGTTGATATTGGTACTAGATTTGTAGAATGATGTGTGCAGATTTTATGGATAGATTTGTCGGTAAACGAATTAATAGCTAGACAGGTACTAGATAAGGATGTACGTAGATGGGCAGGCAGGTATATGGGTGAGTAGATGAATTGATAAAGGGTTGGACGGAATAGAGTAATATTTGCGAAGGAAAATCTCGACTGTTACGGATACTTCCAACTTGGAACACTTGTTGAATGGTAGGTACATGCGTCGTCTCAATATTGCAGTTTTACGAGAAGGAGGTGAGGTGAAGCAGGTCGATTTTGCTTTTTAAAAAGTCAACTATTTCATTTTCTTTCGAGCCGTGAGTAAATTTCCAGTACGGATGACGTAGCAATATGAAATTCTTTATTTAACATCCCTTTAGCTACAGACGTAGCTCAAACAGCAGGCGCGTTGACTTAACCTCTTCCCTTACTATATATTTTACCAGTTTTGTAAAAAAAAGGTGTCATATTTTTTTATTTTTGTAAAGAGGTCATTTAATATTGCAGAATCACTGTACATCACTAATTTTCTTACATACTTAAAAAATCACTATGAAACAGACATACATTCATACCTGAATTATTATCCCGAGTTACCTCGTGCACCTTGATTCCAGCTCTGATAGTTGTCCCACTTTGATTTTCTCCTGAACTATTTACCAACTTATGTTTTTATGGATTAATTTATGAGGTACAATACTAGTGCTGTTATCAAGGCGTTAAATGTTGCTTGTCGTGTGATAGACTCGAAAGCAGGGTATTACGCATAGCGGCACATTGCATTCCGGACAGTCGTATCTGCTCTCTATATGAGAGGGTTTTGGGAAGAATGGTGTAGCAGTCATTGAATATTTGTACCAGTACATCTGTTCTTCAGGTTTGTGAATAATGTTCTGCAGTATCACTATGCCCAAAAGTACACGTATTTCAGAGTCTGTAGTAGGCCGCCACGAATTATTTTCAACATTCTGTGAACACTTATTATCATGCCTAATCGTCTCCTCGAATATAATGTTGAGAATTATCGTTATCAGAAACAATGTTAAAATATCAGGGAATGGGGACCTCGGAGGTGCAGAAGAAATGGTGTCAGATGTCTTCTATTCAAACCACTGTCGAAAAGACACGCCATCAACTGATCTGAATTTGTTTGTTGGTCTATAACTTCGTCTTCTGATACCGATGTTTCATTTCCTAATTTCTACAGGAATATATTCCTGATCAAAAGTTTCGGAATCACTAACTTGATCCAACTTTACACAAAACAGCACAAAAAACACTAAACACAAACAGAAACCGACAAAACTAACTAGCATCTACTCACTACTGTGTGTGAATGCTATATGAGCATAGAATTCCACTCGCAAGGAAGAAGTACAAAAAACACCACCAGATACAGCAATATCACTAACTTCTGTAGCCATCTAGTGAGGAAAAGGTTGATGAAAGAATGGAAACGTAATATATTCGGGATATAATCCTCAGCAGCGAAAATGGGACTCAAACGAGTTAACTCGGGTTAATAAATTTTGACACAAGTTAGCAACCCGAGTTAACTCAGGTTAATCAGGAAAGTGGTTAATGATCAGTGCCTGCGCTAGGGCGTGGGTTCGACTCCCGCTTTCTCTGATTACCGGTTTGGTTTTTTCAGGTTTTCAAAACTGTAAAGCGAATCTCAGGTAATAACATTCCAAATCAAAATCCTCATCTCGCCAATTACCATTTTGGTATTACCAATTCCATCGACGCTAAATACACTACTCAACCGACTAAAAATTCCTTTTATTACAGAGGATATCGAAAAGTGACGAAGTGATAAGATAAATAACAGGACTGAAGCCTGGCTCACAAATTCAGATATTACAATTTTATGAGTAGAACATATAAAATATGTATTCTATACCTGTAATTTTTATCTTCCTGGTCAGCCTGTGTTTCTATAGTCGCCTTTACATGGATTGTCGGATACAAGAGAAGAATGAGAAGGAAAGATTTTGAGGAGCCCAAACTTATTTTAATCAGCTGACCCCAATTCTGTTCTATTATATAGTTCCTCTTGAGGGGAGGGGCACGGATTAGGGACTGCCTTCGAATTTAGGCCGCTCGAGTGTGTCCATCTTACTACGTAATGGAATGATGTGCATGTCCTAAGGTCCTCCGCACTACAGATTCCGCTGCCCTCAAATTCCCTAAAACCTGCAGGATCCCTTTTACTTTCCACGTAGACATCACCGCGGTCCACGAGCTACCATGAGCCCCAGGAGAGGGCCCACAATACAAAGCACTACCACCAGCAACTAATTACCACGTATCACGGGATCCAAGTTCGATGGCGAGCCCGAAATATGGAAAGAAACTGAGATGATTATGAAAAAAGGGGAATGTAATTGTGATGACGCAATGAGTCCGAGATCCAGAAAGTTAGTTATCTAGCAATTCTGCTTCAATTGGTTGAGCAAACTCAATCAAGGGTAACTTGTCCCAATCAGAATTTAAACACGGCCCCCTCGTTTAACGATCAGACATGCTAAGCGTTCCTGCACAGCGGTGAACCAGCTGACTCCTACTCACCAATGTGGTAAGAAGTTCGATGCTGTGATATCGGTGCTGACCAAATGTCTCTTAGATTTTTTCGAGAGTAATTCGTTTTCCCTAACTACTGTTTACCATCCATTTCGTATAGCCAAAACACGGACATTTTACATGAATAAAGTAAGGAGATAGGTTTGAAGTAAACCCCGAAATAATAAAGTTTATCATTGTCTTTGAACAGAACGTAGAACGAAATGAATATATAAAAATAGGAAATTTATCCTTTGAAGAGATTTAAAAATTCAAATACTTGGAACAACAATAACAAATATAAGGAAATTAAGTGTAGAATAGCCTGAATATGGGAAACACCTGCAACTATTCAGTTGAAAAGCTTTTGTCATCTAATCTGCATTCAAAAAACTGAAAGTTAGAATTTATCATCATCATATCCCTCACGTATTAGACCCTACAGGATCTGTTACGGTCTCATGCCAGCGCTTGCGTGGTCTTCCCAATTTCCTCTTTCCTCTTGGTACATAAGTAAGAATCTGTTTAGGCCATCTAGTGCGATCCATCCTTTCGACATGTTTTTTCCACTGAAGTCGATATTGTTGAACAAAATTAACTATAGGATCCATTTTGAGTTCCTGCAATATGTCCACAGTTAGAATTTATAAAACAGTTATATTACCGGTTGTTCTGTATGGTTGTGAAACTTGGACTGTCACTTTGAGAGAGAAACAAAGATTAAGGGTGTTCGAGAATAAGGTACTTAGGAAAATAATTGGAACTAAGAGGGATGAAGTTACAGGAGAATGGAGAAAGTTACACAACACAGAACTGCACGCATTGTATTCTTCACCTTACATAATTAGGAACATTAAATCCAGACGTTTGAGATGAGCAGGGCATGTAGCACGTATAGAGTGTTAGTTGGAAAACCTGAGGGGGAAAAAGATCTTTAGGGAGGCCGAGACGTAGATGGAAGGATAATATTGAAATGGATTTGAGGGAGGTGGAATATAATAATAATAATAATAATAATAATAATAATCATCATCATCATCATCATCATCATAATAATAATAGTAATAATTTATTTTAGCTGGCAGAGTTAAGCCGTAATACAAACTATGTAGCAGAATTAAGCTAATATACATAGAATGTTAATATATTTCAAATAATGTTAGATAATAGAAAGAGATTATTATGAGACAATTTTGAAAATACAGCACTATCAGGATGATGTCTAAAGGAAGGAGTAACAATATAGACAGTGATAGTTTAAGTCAGTATGATTGGAGTGAAATGCTAAGAAGGTTATCTTTTAAGCTGTTTTTAAAAGTGTTTATTGTCTTGCAGCCCCTAATACTTTGTGACAGGGAATTCCATTGTCGCGAGGTGGATACTGTAAAAGATGATGAATAACGAGATGTTCTATGAAGAGGTATACTTAACGCGCCACAGATAAGTGATCTGGTATTTACGTCGTGGTTAGAGTATAGATAAGAAAAACGAGACGAAAGGTAATTTGGTGTTGAAGTGTGCAGAATTCGAAAGAGCAATGACAAGGACTGTAAAGTTCTACGTTCTTTAAGTCGGAGCCACGAAAGACTTGCGAAGGACGGTGATATGTGATCATATCGTCGGATGTTGCATATGTATCTGACGCACATATTCTGAACTCGCTGTAACTTGACTGACAGTTCAGAACTTAGGTCACTTAACAATACCTCACAATAATCGAAATGCGGCATTACTAGGGTTTGTACTAGGGTAAGTTTTAGTTGCTGGGGCAAGAAGTTTCTTAAGCGACTCAAACAGTGAATGGAGGAACAGATTTTTTTATCGTTTCTTTAACTTGAAAATTCCAATGTAGATTATTATCAAAAAAGAAGCCAAGATTTTTGACGACAGATGAATAAGGGATTAGCGGTAGGTAGTATAATGGTAGGTACTGGATTACTCGTTCTCAGGATAGGCCTAAGGACCGATGGCGGGCTTATGTGAGGGTGGCAATGAACCTCTGGGTTTCTTAAAAGCCATCTGTAAGTAAGTAGCAACAGTCACTGTTACTGAATAATAGTTTCTATAGGCTATCACCACGGCATGGCGCGTCCCCAGGTTGCGGATAGAGGAGACGGCCTCCAGATATGGAGGGTAGCTGCGAATATATTGAATAAGCAGTCGTGGACAGCCGATAAGGGGTGGTCCTCCAGCTTGGGGGTTGGGCGAAGGGCTAACAACCCATCACCGTAAAAAACAGCTTGTTATGAAACTTAACAGTAAGCCTCGGAATGGGACTGATTCTCCGGCACGACAAAATTCAAATATCTTGGAGCAACAGTAACAAATATAAATTACACTCGGGAGGAAATTAAACGCAGAATAAATATGGGAAATGCCTGTTATTATTCCGTTGAGAAGCTTTTGTCATCTAGTCTTCTGTCAAAAAATCTGAAAGTTAGAATTTATAAAACAGTTATATTACCGGTTGCTCTGTATGGTTGTGAAACTTGGACTCTCACTTTGAGAGAGGAACAGAGATTAAGGGTATTTGAGAATAAGGTTCTTAGGAAAATATTTGGGGCTAAGAGGGATGAAGTTACAGGAGAATGGAGAAAGTTATACAACGCAGAGCTGCACGCATTGTATACTTCACCTGACATAATTAGGAACGTTAAATCCAGACGTTTGAGATGGGCATGACATGTAGCACGTATGGGGATTCCAGAAATGCATATAGAGTGTTAGTTGGGAGGCCGGAGGGAAAAAGACCTTTGGGGAGGCCGAGACGTAGGTGGGAAGATAATATTAAAATGGATTTGAGGGAGGTGGGATATGATGGTGGAGACTGGATTAATCTTGCTCAGGATAGGGACCAATGGCGGGCTTATGTGAGGGCGGCAATGAACCTCCGGGTTCCTTAAAAGCAAGTAAGTAAGTAAGTATAGGCTATTTAAAACGAGTTGTAAAGAGTTGCTAGTACCAAATCTTCGATTAAGAAAGGGAAATGCTGTTGGGTTTAACGCCGGAGTGCAGACAGTACGAAGATTCATATGAACTGACAAACGCACATGTCCGGTGCTACATTACGTCCATGTTTATGCCATATTACGTCAGCAGAATCAAAGCTAATCGCCGTAACCACGCCGTTGGCTGAGTACGCAGTGGAAGGTCACCCCCTATATTGCGCTGCATCGCGAAGTGAAATCGTGCGGACTGCCAGAGTATTCCGCATGGCATGGTGCTACGCCATTGTGCTGTCGGTGTAAACAGATGACCATTGCTACCCCTATATACAGCCCCCCCCTCTGATTTAACACAAAAATACATTGCAAATATTCCTAAATTGGTCTTAAAGGGAAGGGGTGAGAGGGGAAACAGGGAATAGTTGCGGTTATTTATGCATACTACACTGAAATTGAAATTCCCCGCGTATACGTCACAATAAAACCCACCGATGGTCTCTGAAAATTTATGTTCTTCCACGTAACGTCCGTGTTTTACTGGACGGGTCGGATTCCAATTTAGAGCTGTACATAACTGAGGTTTATTAAATTGATCACCCTGTAAGGATGACTGGTTCTCATATATTGCATGGAAATAAAGAAATCCGAAATATGCTTTAATTTTTTCACTCATCTGAAACCAGAACAGTGTTAGGCGAACGGTTAGAGCCAGAAATATATTAGATAAAGCCCTTGGCCTGTTCCTGCATAGTCACAGCCTCATCTTCTTATGGATGTTCGTGGTTTATTGTTCCATTTGGTTTGAATATCATCATTAGACCTCGGATTTTTAGACTCGTTTAGCATAGGCTGAAAGGTACGTACTTTAATGCACCTTGTTTTAGGCAATATCATCGCTCGAGAGTTTCTAGTGTTGCATGCATTTTGGAATCTATACTAATAATAAATCTGTAGCCGAAATTTTTCTGGTAATTTTCGATTTTCCAAAAATAATTGGTCCTAACGTATATAATTAAGCACCCTGAAACCGAAAATCGCTTTATTGAAATTTTTGTCTGTATGTCTGTCTGTCTGTCTGTCTGTCTGTCTGTTACCTTTTCACGCGATAATGGATGAACGGATTTCGATGAAAATTGGAATATAAATTATGTTCGTTGTAACTTAGATTTTAGGCTATAAGGCATTCAAAATACATCATTTAAAAGGGGGTTATAAGAGGGCCTGAATTAAATAAATCGAAATATCTCGCTTATTATTGATTTTTGTGAAAAATGTTACATAACAAAAGTTTCTTTAAAAATGATTTCCGATAAGTTTTATTCTTTACAAAATTTTGATAGGACTGATATTTAATGAGATAAATGAGTTTTAAAATTAAAATAACGCTGAGACGGTGCAATGAATTAAGAACAAATGACTTCGTCTATAAGGGGCCTTGGACATCAGCAATCGAAACCTATTAAATATAGCCTACGGAGAATGCTTCTGTGTTTGTATGAAGAAATATCGGAAGCTAAATTAACCGATTTGTATAATTATTATTTCACCATTGGAAATTGCAGTTTCTCTAGATGGACATAATGTTATTACAGTAACTTCTGATATAATATAATATAATATAATATAATTTAATTTAGTATAATATAATATAATATAATAAAGAAACATGTTAAAGGAATTGTCATTGCACCAAATGAATGGTCTCTGGACCAAAATGATCGCATTTTAATTATTTGGATGCAATTTAAATTAAGTAACATATTAAAGGATTTATCCTTCTATCAAACACGAATGTTCCCTGGATCAAATGTCCTATTTTAATTATGTAATTACTTTATATTTATTTCTAACGGGTGCAGCGGAGCGCACAGGTACGGCTAGTGTTTATATAAAATTTTTGCAGCTTATCCTAGTCAAGCCTAAAAATCCGACATCTAATCATCATGAAATAAGGTAGTCTGTCGGCATCCATTCTGATGACATGTTTGTACCTTGAAGTGTGTCATTATTACTGATTATATTATAATTATGTAGCTGATCTCGCATATAGTCATTTGTAACTTTATCAATAGAGAGCGCATTTGGGGTTTGTAATCCGCAAGGTTAATTGCAACATCGACTGCAGGTATGATCATGAGCAGCACATCATACAATGCCTTTCTAGAGGAAGAAGACCTACTGGACGCCCGGATAAGGGATGGCATGAGACCTTAACGGACCACGTGGTCTAACACTTGGATGAAAAATGATGATGATAATGATGATGACAATAATAATAATAATAATAATAATAATAATAATAATAATAATAATAATGGTGATGAATCAATTTAGGGCATTTCAAAACCTAAGAGGTTTTTAGCCTCATTCACGATATATCGGCATTCGTCTCTGTTCTCTGCATCTTCTTGTCGTCCTCCCACTCTAGAAAGAATACCATATACAGGACATCATTTTATTTTTACTAACATTTTTAATATTAACCTCTCTATACCTTTAGAGAACCGGAAACACCGCTTGCTCCCCCCTCCAAGACTGGAGTTCGATGACACTGGCGTAAAACACAAATCACTCTACTAGGTATAGGAAGGAAGAAAAGTAGTTCATCCATTTACGTAAACTAGGAAATATCGCGATTTTGAGTTCGATAATTTTCATTAGGTTTTTCTTTAATCAAAGTACAGTACTGTATTAAGAATAAGTGTTTTTACTCACGAAGTGAGTTATCCATGCGAACGTATTCATTATACGGTGTATATTATACTGTCTACAGCACATTAGCGTACAATATAGAGAAAGAAGTTAAATTGAAAAATAATCATAATATGAATATTTAAACACAATTTTCAAAATGGTGGCCGTTCATTTCGATACAGGCTTCAGTTCTTTTGTGCATATTATCGCAATATAGACTATTGCATCTAATTACAATTGCCAGTTTCGTCCTTCGTACTAGTAACTCATGTTGAAATAATTCTATACCTAATCTACGTACTGTAAATTCAATCTTCACTTCTGTCCGACCCGAAAATATAAAATTACTCAGACATGCTATCTACTGTCCGTCGAAGTGGTTATGCCGCAGGATTGTAGAAAGGGAGGAAATCACGTGACAGTTAATTACTTAACGAGGCCCTTTTATTTAAGTTAAATTAAACAGCTGTATAATATTACGTAAACGTCCAATTCCTAAGAGAAATTGATGTTTTCAGAAAAGAGCTAAGACAGCCCAGCTTTTACAGAGGGGCGAGCAGAAGCAGGTGGGGGAAATCGGGATGCGACGTAGGCAAACGGACAGTACCTGTGCGAAAATATGGTTCAATATTGAAAGCTCTTTCGTCACTGGAAAACGCGAACATATTTCTGGAACGTACTATACTCAGTAACTCAGTACTGCTTACTATCTGCGGTCTTGGTTCTGTGTGGAGTTGGAACTTCCTTAGTAGACGGAGTGGGAGTGAAGTACATTCAAAAACTCAGGTACAATAAAAATTGAAGTAAAAATAAAATGATGTCCCTGTACTTGGTCCTGCCAACGGAGACGAGGCCTACCAAGAGGTCTGTACATCTTGGAGAATAGTCGAAAGCTTTTCGTAGAAGAGAGTCTTCATCACGCCGTAGAACGTGTCCAAGCCGACGTAGTCTTCGACTTTTTATTAAGGCTATTATGTCCGGATCTTTATACTGTAAATATCCCTTAGTTCCCTCTTGTTCAAAATTCTCCATGTGTTATTTTCTTGAATGGGACCAAAAATCTTCCTCAAGATTTTTTTCTCAAAAGTAAAAAGGGATTTTGTTGTTGTTTTTTTTTTTTTTTTGTTAATATCCAACTTTCACAGCAATATAGGAGAGTTGGTAAGATTATTTTTTATAGCATCTTAATTTTGATAATCTAGAAAGGAGTTTGAAACTAAGCAATTTATGAAGGAAGTAGCAACACTTATATGCCGTAACGAGTGTATGTTCAATTTCTTTCCCAAATAAGCCTCTTTCATTAATTATACTTCCTAAGTTAATAATAATAATAATAATCCGTGCCATGTATTGTGGGTCCCCATCACCACGGCATGGCGCGTCCTCAGATTGCGGATCGAGCAGACGGCCTCCAGATATAATAATAATAATAATAATAATAATAATCATTTATTTATTTATTTAATCTGGCAGAGCTAAGACCTTCTCTTCCGCCCAGCCAGACTCTAATTTTAATGGAATACAATTGCTTACATAGTTATTACATTATGGAGGGTAGCTGTGAATATATTGAATAAGCAGTCGCGGACAGCCGTTGAGGGGTGGCCCTCCATCTTAGGGGTTGGGCGAAGGACTAACAACCCATCACCGTAAAAAAAAAGCTTGTTACGAATCCTTCAAATATGGAAACTTGGACTCTCACTTTGAGAGAGGAACATAGGTTAAGGGTGTTTGAGAATAAGGTGCTTAGGAAAATATTTGGGGCTAAGAGGGATGAAGTTACAGGAGAATGGAGAAAGTTACACAACACAGAGCTGCACGCATTGTATTCTTCACCTGACATAGTTAGGAACATTAAATCCAGACGTTTGAGATGGGCAGGGCATGTAGCACGTATGGGCGAATCAAGAAATGCATATAGAGTGTTAGTTAGGAGGCCGGAGGGAAAAAGACCTTTAGGGAGGCCGAGACGTAGATGGGAAGATAATATTAAAATGGATTTGAGGGAGGTGGGATATGATGATGGAGACTGGATTAATCTTGCTCAGGATAGGGACCAATGGCGGGCTTATGTGAGGGCGGCAATGAACCTCTGGGTTCCTTAAAAGCCAGTAAGTGAGTAAGTATAATAATCTGTGACGCTACAGCCCTCTAAGGGCCCAGACATCACATCTCATCTCATGTCTCATCCTATTTCTTAGCATAGTCAAGATTATTTTAAAGGTTAATGTTGTATTCATAAACAATCTTTTTGTAGAGAATACGCAGCGAAAAGATAGACCATTGAGAAGAATAATGGTTAATCTGACATTGGCTTAGAAAATAAGAGATCCATCAATACCAGGCGGATTTAAATTACCTTACTTCACTAGAGATGCTAGCAAATACTTGATATTGATATATGTACACTATTATTCACTTAAAGTAGCTACATTCACTGTTACGTTTTCTTTTCTCCCGCTGCTATGCAGTTGTCTCCTGAATACTGATACAGTAACATGAATCAGGATGTCCTAAATAAAAGACACGTCGATTAAGATTGCTTTTCAAAGATAAGAAGGTATGTAGTGTGGGGCTATATTCTTGTAAAATAAACGAGTTCCACAGAGTTTAGCATTTTCAATTTTCCCCGTCCTTTAAAATATGATGCAAAGTGGAATCAGAGCTTCTGTAAGAGATTAACGAATTTACGGCATTCAGTTTCACACCCGACCAATTTCGAATACCGGGACGCTACATGAAAAGCGGGGTGCACGGGGTGAAGTGCAACGGTTCAGCTGGAGATCCTCACTTTGTGGAAATTTATACTACATCACGAGTCCCCGGGGGAGGAGGATTGATGTCAGCGACGCACTCTGCAAGTTTCGCCGCCGTCTTTCCCAGTGACTGCCTGCCCTCGTAATCTGCTGGCCTTGTCTTCATAAGTTTTTGATTGCAATTTGTTCGACTATTTTGCTTTAACTTCTACAGGGACATCATTTTATTTTTACTTCAATTTTTATTGTACCTGAGTTTTTGAATATACTTCACTCCCACCCCTTCTGATAATGAAGTTCAACCGTCCTCCACACAGATCCAAGACCGCATATACAGTCATAGTAGCCTTACGGTCATAGTAAACAGTACGTTCCAAAAATATGTTCGCGTTTTCCAGTGACGAAAGAGCTTTCAATATTGCATCATTTTCCATTTGCCTACGTCGCATCCTGGTTTCCCCCACTTGCTTCTATTCGCCTCTCTGTAAATGCTAGTGGCTGGGCTGTCTTAGCTCTTTTCTGGGAACATTAATTTCTGTTAGAAATTGGACGTCTACGTAATATTATACCCATACAATTGTTTAAAATAACTTGAATAAAAGGGCCTCGTTAAGTAATTAACTGTCACGTGATTTCCTCCCTTTCTACGACGCTGCGACGTAACCACTTGGACGGACAGTAGATAGCATGTCTTTTCGGATCGGGCAGAAGTGAAGATTGAATTTAAAGTACGTAAGGTCACTTTTATAGAGTAGGTACAGAATTATTTGAACATGAGTTACTGATACGAAGTACGAACCTGGTAATTGGAATTACGTACAATAGTCTATAGTGCTATAATATGCACATTAGAACTGAAGCCTGTATTGAAATGAACGGCTACCATTTTCAAAAATGTGTTTAAATATCCATATTATGATTATTTTTCAATTTAACTTCATTCTCTATAGTGTACGCTAATGTGTTGTAGACAGTATAATATACACTGCATAATGAATACGTCCGCATGGAAAGCTCAGTTCGTGAGTAAAGACAGTCATTGTTAATACTGTACAGTATTGTGATTAAACAAAAATCTAATGAAAATTATCAAACTCAAAATCGCGATATTTTCTAGTTTACGTAAATGGATGAACTACTTTTCTTCCCTCCTATACTTAGTAAAGTGATTTGTTTGTATATTACGCCAGTATCATCGAACCCAGTGCTGGAAGGAATAGCAAACGGTGTTTCCGATTCTTAATCGTTGATTCAGAGGTATAGCCAGGTTAATATTAGAAATGTAAAAAAAAAAGGATGTCCCTGTATATAGCGACAAGTAAGACTTCATATGGCGCTCGTGGCACACGCAATGTCTAACGATCAACTCCTAGTGTTAGGCCTGTGTGGATTCTACGACGTGAATTCGAATCCCCGTTAGGGAATTTATATTTTCCATTGCCTATAAGAAAGTGGACACTGTGAATAATTTAATTTCGAGTTCAGAGCGTCTATAAGGTGATATTCACTACCCGATAACAGAGTGATAAGCGAAATTAAAGATAAATATTGGCGAAATTTGAATTTTCTTAACTGTTTGAGCTAAATCTTTGAAAATTTGTACAAATATCGTGCTGCATATAAATACCTTGTGTACATAATTTTATCTGAGTTCATCGAAAATAATATGCTTTTTTTTTTTTGTAAATTTAAATCGTATTCGAAAAACCACTACTCCTCCTACAAATTTAAAACTGTTTTATAAATTCGCTCGATATACCTTCTATAATAATAATAATAATAATAATAATAATAATAATAATAATAATAATAATAATAATAATAATAATAATAATATAATAATAATAATGATATGATGATGGTGATAATAATAATTCAATATTAGTAGAACCTAAATGTTTCACACCTGCCAGTCTAAAGCATAGCATTAATTTTGGTCTTTGATTGTATAATTCTGTAGCTAAATTACACCCAGAACTTCTAACATGTAACCGACTAACATATAACAAGAAAATTATAAACGTTAATGTCTTCAATTTGATTAAATAAATTTATACCCTATGTGTATGAATTAATCAACGTATTTTATATTTCTATTCTATAATTTGGAATATATATATATATATATATATATATATATATATATATATATTTAACAATAAAATTAAAATATATTAAATCAATGAAATAAAATTAATTAATCAAAATACATTACATTGCAATAAATTAAGAGTAATTTAAAATTAATTGAATTAATTGGAAATAAATTAGTTCAATTAAGATCGCAGGGTCGAGGTGGTTATACGGCATGTCACACTAGTCCACGCTCTGTGTGAGTAGGTTATTCACATCAGATTGGAGCAGATGCGGTGCGATCAACACGAACATTTGCTCAGCCCACGGTGTTAGGTCCATGGGCGTGAATTTGAACTGCCACTGGGGAGACCCTGGTGTACCAGCATCATGCGGAAGTACTGCGTGAAGTCTGCAGCCACTCGAAACTTCTGTCCAGCAGCCAGATCTTGGGGTCCTCTCGTTTTAGATCGGATTCGCACTCGCTCTTGTGAATGTACACCAGACACACCTTTCCGATGCCTTGGCAAGCGTCCAGTTCGAAGATCTTGCACTTGATGCCGAAGTTGGGGCGCTGCCTGGGGTCGTCCTGCTCGCTGCAGATCTCGATGTCCAGCAGCGTGGGGCATTCCGCATCGCCCATGCTCTTGACGCCGGCCAGCCGTCGTAACTCAGACATAGAGTTGATCTTCATGTTGCCGATGGGGAGCACCTCGCCTTGTGGATATTCTCGACCATGGCTTCATTAAAGATCGGACATCCTCTCTCCTTTCTTCGTGGAAGTTTTGTTCTTGTGAACTTTCTACCCGTGCTCAAGCAGGTACGCTACACATTAAATGAGAAAGATCTCTTTTAACGAAATAGAGTTAGGAAATGATCCCAGGATGGAGGCAGCATTCCCTCGCTGAACCGCTATTCCAATGCGTTGACGAAGGAAATAGATACATCGAGGATCGCCGGTACGGGACAGTAGGCGTGTACCAATTTGGGTGAGTAGATCTTTAGCGTCTCTACATCACGGACCAAAGGTCTCAACTGCAAAAGCGACGAAGATGTAATTTGATGTTAAATGTTCATATATATATATATATATATATATATATTTGTTTCATAAATTTTCCTAGCCTATCATTTTTCTCTATGTCAGTATTATATTATGTAATTTCATTGTAGCTGTAATTTTATTTTAGTGCCTATTTACTTTATTTATATACACTATTCCTCTTATAGTCCACTAATAATATATCTGAACTCCGACCGAACAAGAGCGCTGCTCATACGGTCCTTTAGATTTTATTATTATTGTTGATCCTCTTTTTATATTGATTGTATTATTTTATTTCTATTTCTATTTTTGTAATTATATTCTGTAGTCTGATGTATTATTCTGTATTGTATGTTCTGTAATATTATTATTATTATTATTATTATTATTATTATTATTATTATTATTATTATTATTATTATTAACTATCCGTACCCGTGCGCTCCGCTGCACCCGTTAGAAATAAATATAAAGTAATTACATAATTAAAATAGGACGTTTGATCCAGGGAACATTCGTGTTTGATAGAAGGATAAATCGTTTTATATGTTACTTAATTTAAATTGTATCTAAATAATTAAAATGCGGTCATTTTGGTCCAGAGAGCAATCTTTTGGTGCGATGACAATTCCTTTAACATGTTTCTTAATTGTTATTACATGCAACCATAGTTTAATGAAGATTGACATATCATTTAGTTTCAATGTGTATACTTTATATTACTTGCTATATGTTTCAGAAGTTACTGTAATAACATTGTAGAATTATGTCCATCTAGAGAAACTACACTTTCCAATGGTGAAATAATAAACAATTTATTAACTTCCGATATTACCTCATACAAACACAGAAACATTCTCTTAGGCTATGTTTAATAGCTTTCGATTGTTGTTGTCCAAGGCCCCTTATAGACGAAGTCATTTGTTTTTATTTCAGTACAGCGCCTTAGATGGCGTTGTTATTGTAATTTTAAAACTCAATTATCTCATTAAATATCAGTCCTATCAAAATTTTGTACAGAATAAAACTTATCGGAAATTATTTTTAAAGAAACTTTTGTTATGTAATATGTTTCATGATAATCAATAATAAGCGAGATATTTCGATTTATTTAATTCAGGCCCCCTTATAACCCCCCCCCTTTTAAATAAAGTATTTTGAATACCATACCAAGAGCCTAAAATCTAAGTTACAACGAACTTAATTTATATTCCAATTTTCATATAAATCGGTTCAGCCATTATCGCGTGAAAAGGTAACAAACATCCAGACAGACATACAAACAAAAATTTAAAAAAAAGCTTGCTTTTTGCTTTTGAGGGTTTCTCCACTATTTAGCGGTTACCATGTATTCCCATTCGCCAATCTTCCCGGTCAAGCCATTCATCTCCTTCCAGAGACCTGTCACTCATCAATCTATGGATCTGTCCTCTCCAGGTTGTTCTTGGCCTACCCCGCTTCCTTCTACCATGAGGTGACCATTCCAAAAGAGTTTTCGGTTTCAGGATGGTTAATTATACATGTTAACAGCAATTATTTTTGGAAAATCGAAAATTACCAGATAAAGTTTGGCTACAGTTTGATTATTAGTATATATTATTATTATTATTATTATTATTATTATTATTATTATTATTATTATTATTATTATTATTATTATTATTATATAAATACAGTTTCTCTTTTTTAAAAAAAAGTCCTGCCGATTTTAATTTGTAGTGGCAAAGCCTTTACCTTATACAGTAAGCTCGAACTATTTTACCGACTTCGTTATATGCCATATCGATAGTCAGTGCGACGCTGCGAAAGGCTTAGTTTCAGGTGGGTTGTCTCTCATGCTTGCAGTTGCACCCCCCTCTTCCCCCTCCTCTCATATTCCAAATGCCCCCAATCTGCTCCATAAGGGATCTGGGCACGTTTCCACTCAGTCTGTGGTATAGGGGTGCATGGGGAGGGTGCACCCACCAATGGATATGCCACGTAACGGGGTTAAATCCCTGAGTCAACACAAGAAGAATATCGGGAGAGGCGCTCTTCAAGAGGTCTAAGAACGTAAACTGCATTTCATCTTTCTGCGGCCCGAGGATTCCCTTTCTGCTCAAATGTTTGTGCCCTTGTCAAAGGAAAGGTATCCATTACGTCAAAGTAATGGAGACGACTTGGGTTTCTGTGTAGGATATTATCGTGAAGTGTGTACATAGATTTGTAGAAAGACTTCTCGAAAATACAGCTTTAAAGATATTTAATAGTTACAGTATTGTGTTTATGATAACTGAACAAATTTATTTTGACTTAACGTTATTCTTAAGTTGATGAGTAATAAAAAATTATAGAGCAGGTAAAAGCCCCGATTACACGGATGATGCTGCACTGCATAACACACACTGTGTACGGACTGGACTCCGCAACTACATTGCAGCTCCGCCCGTGGCATAGTTCTTACACTCTTACAAATACGGATAATAAACTGAATTTGAAAAAAGGAAAGAGTATACACTGCAATATTAAGTTATTACATTATTTATTATATTTAATATAGTTATATATAATAATATCATTTTCATATTCCACCATATAGCCTACTTTGGGGTCTTATTCAACATCTGGATTCTTTTCTGCAAGTAATCGGGAATCTATTTCCAACGAATTTACCGCAATGCGCTAAAGATGCTCATCTGTTAATCGGGACCTATGTTTGGATTTAGTAACCTTCATTCTCGAAAATAATTGTTCGCACACATATGTCGAGGCGAAGGTAGCTAACATAGTGGCAACGAATAAGCTCATCTTGTAATACTTAGTTTTGTTCATTTTTTAAATAATTCTATGCTTGCCAAGTCATATTCTCTGCATTTAGTTCTGAATTCTACGTTACTTAGTAAATCAATTAAGTCTTCCTAGAACTGCACTCTCACGGATTGTACTAAATTTATGAAAAGATTAACAAAAATACTGATATCACTCTCCATACGTCTAAAATCACTAAATCTATGTTCTGTGAATTCACATTTGAACTGTTGCAGTACAAAGACATAATTAACTATATTTTGTTCAGGCACCATACATCTCTTTACAAGTTCACCATTCGTGAAGGATTTTAGTGCCTTAACTAATTCCTAACATACTACATAGGCTATCTTGCTCCAAAACATAGACTCTGAATTGTTCGACTCTCTTCAATGTTTGGCCTTTCATGAAGTGCTTTCAATTCTTGAAGCTGTAGAGCACGTTGCATCCCTGAAAAATTATTTTATCAAAATATCTATTTCTGCTGGAATAATATCACCACAACAACAACAACAGCAATAATAATAATACTAATAATAATAATAATAACGTTGGTATATGAAAATAGGCTATATTACAGAAAACAGCTTCTCTGTCACTTCGGCATGTTCTGGGTGGCAGAGGCTATAATGTAGTTTTATGTTGCTCAGTAGTATTCCTGACAGTACCTTACAATATAGTAATCACTTTCCGTTTTCATCGAACGTACAACAAAAATAGGCTTCCTCCCACACTGTACGGAATGATCGTTTGCCTACAGAAGGTTTTGACTGTGTCATTGTCCCGTACTGTTCGTACGTTTACTAAGTACTTGAACTGCCTTCCGCAGCCATCCGTCGAGCTTCGAACGGGGAACAGCACGCTCTACATTCGAAGGTTGTGAGTACAGAACGTAATCGCGAGTCAGAGAATGAGCATTCCTGTTATAGAGTATAGAAACCGGGATCTTTGAATTTTTGTGACGGTATTCATTCATTCATTCATTCATTCATTCATTCATTCATTTATTATATTCCATAGATCTTATATGAGCAATGAAGCTTTAACATGTGGAACAAGTCATAATTTTACAATTACAATTTTTACAATATTTTACAATTTTTACAGTTTTACAATTTAGTAATTTTATAGCATTTTTACAACTTTCTGCAATTTTTTACTATATTTTGGAGAAATGTAGTAAGATGAGGTGAGGTCCGAGGATTCGCCAAAAGATTACCCGGCATTTGCCTTTTGGTTGGGGAAAACCTCGGAAAACACCCAACCAGGTAATCAAATCAAAGGGTTGAAATGAAGTGATGCCGAGGACTCGCCATAGACCATCCGGCTTCAGTTCACGGCTGGGGAAAACCTCGGAAGAAACCATTCAATGAGACCAAAGGGGGATCCAACCCAAGCCCGAACGCAGCTCCGGATCAGCAGCCCAGCGAGTCTGCCAACTGAGCTACATCGATAGCTCTACTAAAAATATACAATAGCCTACAAAGCCAATCAGATAAATAAATAAATCACTAACTTTGATCCAAATCTGGCTTTCAGTTATAGCTCCCTGTGAAACTGACTAGAATAATTTCAAGGGAAAAATTGTTCCGGGGCCGAACCCTAGAGCAATGTTCGTTAAAAGAAAACCACATACAGTATTTAAGTCACACAGAGCTTGGTGTGCACTCAATGGTGGGTCTCTGATGTCTTGTCGACCCGTTTGAGATATGTGAATAGAAAGGGAATAATTGAGCCTGGATGTGGGTAATTCAGTCGGTAGAGCGTTGGCATGCTCAGTCAAATGTCCCGGCATTACCCGGCCCCGGAACAATTATTCCCTTGAAATTATTCAAATATCCCGTTGCTTGCAATGTGTTCGCGTTGGGTGTGTAAACTGGAAGTGTAAGCAATATGGACAGGGGTGTGTAAGTAGCTAAATGCGTTAGAGTACAGGTATTAACTAATGATTTGAAACTAATTTATAATATAGACTAGACTACAATAAATAAATGTAGTTTACATTGTAATAATCATTAGTTCTGTAAATCTGAAAAGATAACAAATTACAACATATTAATATACCTAGTGAATAAAAATAGTTTATGCAATACAAAATATACTAGAAATTAATTTGTATGTCATCTTTGTTCGCCAAAGATATTGAATTAAATAACAATGTATATATATATATATATATATATATATATAATTTGAACTGGTAATGGAAATTACGGGAAAACAGCTGAACGGATTTTAATAAATGGACCCTCATTTTGAAGCTTGGAACCTAAAGTTTTTCGGAAAAGTAGTAGTTTTCAGTGAAATGTCAATTTTCCTACATAATTTTCCTATTTTCCAAAATCCATCTGTTGTCAGTTTTGAGAACTAATTTTATTCAATCACGGCCGACTTGATTGAATTTCAGAACAAAACACACACTACAATAAACAATAGGCTATTACACGAAGGCCATGACCTGCAGGATTGCCGACATATTTAGAGCTCATTTCAATTTGTTATTAAAAACTGATTCTGCAGTGTATTATTTTCTGAGTACAGCTGTGTATTGGATATTCAAATCTACGAAACTTGAGGTGGTTTGATGACATTATTACCATTAGAAATTAAATATTATTATAGTTAATATCATGATGCATCTATTTTTTCATTAATTGTACATAATATTGATGCTATATTGATGACATGAAAGTGAAACGTTTTGTGGTTATGTAAGTAAATATAGAGATTATCTTAATTTAGATCTTCATTTCTATAATTTACTGAGTGGCTGCTATATATAACTACGAAACTTAAGTAAGATAATAATATTGTTATTAAAAATCAAATATTTTTATACTTATTAACCCAGTGGGGTTGGGTCTTTTTCATATACTTAATGGCGGTGTAGTGTAGATATTGATATGTGTCATTGTCTTCAGTATTGGCTCGAGAGAGCGCAAAAATTACAGTTCCTAATGGCGGTGTAGTGTAGATATTGATATGTGTCATTGTCTTCAGTATTGGCTCGAGAGAGCGCGAAAATTACAGTTCCTAAGGAAAAATCAAAAGGTATTACTTACTGATAAAATAAGAGGCCTAGAAAATTTTGTAATCTCCAGATCATTTGAGCAAGATCTCTTAGTAGGATAAAATGATTTTACGCTCTACATTTCAAGTTCTACACGAAAATGCTATTGTTCGAAAGCTTAGCAAACCTGACATTTTTTAAACTTTTGCCTACTATCCACAATGACCTGAAATAGCTACTGCTATCGTCCTGACATTGATACTTGCGTTTTCGCGTTGAAACTAAAAAACTGAATTTGGATAGGTTCAAGAAAAAGTATTTGACCTAAAATATCCATTCAGAGGGAGCATGTTTCATTATTATGGAAGCAAGTAACTATCAAAAAGACAAGTATTCTTGATTGAAAATAAATCTGAAAATTTTTTTATTTGAACGTCTAACGAACTTAGTTTGCAGCAGCATTTGCTGCACAGGCCACTAGTATATGTTATATAGTGTATGTACATACTACATATATTTTTAACATTTAAAAATGAAGCTTCTCCTCCTGTTGTCTAAACAATGTTTATAACGAGAGAAACTTCGCTCCACACCACATGATGTGATGAAACGAACAAAACATATTGTAGATCAAGAAGATAGTGTTGTGAGACTCTAGCAAACAATTTCTGATAACAACCATTGTAGTATAATCAATATTTGTCTCAAGAACCAGTTCTGTGGTAGGCCCAGGAGCTGTTGTATCAGTTTTTCTGATGAAGTTCTTCTACAAGTCGCAGAGAATCAGGCATTTGAATATTTGTCGTTTCTAAACTCGTAATGTTTTTGCCACGCGTGCAGATTTGTTTTTAATGAATAATACAAAACATGAATTTCACATGGAAAAACTATCTTCGGTGTAGCTTTAACGATTACAGTCCTCAATTTAAAATAGAATTTCGTCTATTAAATTTCTCCAATAACGTATTTAATGTGGCAGCAAGTGATGTTTTTAACATTATTGAAGTTCACGTAGCGTAGAATATGAACACGGAACTACTATAAAACAATGTTAACCTGTTCGTACTGCTGTCGTACCAGAGATTGTACAGCCCCGAGTCAGTTTGTGACGTATGACTTCACGCATAACTATGCGCATCGTAGGTAACTTGATTTCTTCTTCAGTGGATACATGCCCTAGCTCTAGTAATGACAAATCATCGTAAATAACCAATGATTGGTCATTTTATCTCACTACGCTGTCATTATTCTCAGAATTTCGAACCAACATTTGACATTCATCCGGAAATAATAGGCCAAAAGTTGGGGACAGACAGTTTATCTCTTTAAGGGGAGTCTGTAAACCGAATTTTGACAAAAAATGAAATTTTGGTTTTTATCGTTTTTCGGTAGTTTTATATAGGTGTGTAAAGTGATAATATGGTTTTATTTCTTATAATTGTCAGCTTTTAGCCCTATCTTCAGCAGAAATATTGTAGTAATTCTTAATGCAATAAATGTTATCAATTAAAATTTTTTTCTTGCCAACCGCTCAGGGGAATTTTAAATTTATTTAGCCGGATTTATACATAAATTATGTTACATATGCTCTATTTTTTCTACATTTGTATCTTTTATCACAGCTGAGAAAAATGTGCACTCAAAATTGAGGAATTTAACATTACAAGATATGGAAACTTTGACGCCATTTTTCTGCACTTTCTTATTTTTTGTGACATTGGTAGAGCTGAGACGAGATGTTATGGCACCAACATGCGCGAAGTTTTAAATTGCCGGCCAGCAGGGTAGAGGAGTGGGGGTTGTTTGGGTTACGGTTCTCAAGCTCAGAGCGGCAGGCATATCCGTTTCATCTCTTTCCAAAAACATTCGTCTTACCTTAGTATCACCACTTTCCTACTCAAGAGTCCGAAGATACCTAATGGAATTACGCCCGCTATTCCATCTTTACATTCTTATTCTCCGTCCGAATCAGACGACTGATCTGTGCTGGAATCAGATATACCTAAGTTTATGGAAATGTTCTCCAAAATACTGTCCATCACGTGCTCACTTTCAATGTAATAGTTCTCTACTTTCTTCACATAATCATAAACCGATATCCATTCTTGGAAGAAGCGATTGCAGAGTCGTCCTCTGCTTATGCGTAGCGTAGAAATTATAAATGAGTCTTCTTATGACTTCCTCATCAAAACTGTCTACAGCTGCAACAATCTTCTTCTTCGGCTGTGATTTTTCCGGACTGGAGAAAGAACTGCTGTTTCTGCCTCAATGTTTTTCCCTTCTTTCCTGATTCTTGCCAAGGTTCGCTTTGAAATACCAGTGGCAGCCAGTACCCTTGCACACACGCTTTTCAATGGAATTGGTATTCCGTTTACAGCCTCTTCTGACATGAATTTTCATACATTGTATGCTATTTCATGTCCTTGACTATGAACTACTCTATGATTTCACACCTTAGACAATGCCATGATGAGGGCGCTCAGAAGGACAATGTTTTCAGTATTAGCAATAGCGGTAGTAGCAGAACGACCTGAACACTCGGAATGCTAGTAACCAACTAACCCAACACCCCTCCAGTTGAGTGTGAGGGCGAGTCCAAGCAAACGAACTAAAATGCGTCCCTCGCGCCGATGCCATAACTTCTCGTCCGGGCTCTACACTTTTCTCAGAACATATTTTACCCAGCAGACTGAAATTAATATTCAATATCTATGCGATGGCATTTTACACAGTAGGTTAAAATAATTAAGTTTATTTCTATCTTCAGCAAAAATAAAAAAAATAATTTGCATTCATTGTTAATGCAAAAATGTTATCAGTGATTTTCTTGCCAACCGCTTAGTGGAATTTTAAATTTATTTATGCTCGACCATGCCGAAATGTAGTAATTATACACCTGGTAGCAGACCTTTAATGCATGTCATTAAAATACACCTACTCATTAAAGGTCAGGTCTTTCAGCCAATGACGACTCAGGTTACAAAATGTTCAGCCAATGACAGGTCAGCTTTCTACCGTTATAAAACCGCAAGTATCGATTATTCTCGGATATGCAATCGAAAGAGAATTAGCGAAAAGTCACGGAGGCTGGAAATCGAATACTGTCGCAGAAGGTTATGTTCTGTTACCATAATAATTAGTCAACCTGCTTGGCAAGTTGGTATAGCGCTGGCCTTCTATGCCCAAGGTTGCGGGTTCGATCCCGGGCCAGGTCGATGGCATTTAAGTGTGCTTAAATGCGACAGGCTCATGTCAGTAGATTTACTGGCATGTAAAAGAACTCCTGCGGGACAAAATTCTGGCACATCCGGCGACGCTGATATAACCTCTGCAGTTGCGAGCGTCGTTAAATAAAACATAACATTTAACATTATAATAATTAGCGCTAATTGTAAATAATATTCAAATAAATTCAATTTGTCATCTCGTTTTTCAATTTCAATGTTATCTCTGTAGGTTTTTATGGCCTAGCAAGGTCAATGTGGACATCTGTTCCTCGGAAAAAATCAATACTTTCGCGTCTGCGCACATCTCACAACATACGGGACATTGCTCCAGGTCAGATACAATAAAATTAATAATATCAGGTTAGAAATTTGGTCGAGCATAAAAAGTCGTATGAAACTCGTTTCATAAATATCCATACTCACTTCTTAATTACCTTCATTATAGGCTCGTTGCATAATGTACTATTATCTCACTACGCTCTCATTATTCTCAGAATTTCGAACCAACATTTGACATTCATTCGGAAATAATAGGCCAAAAGTCCGGGACAGACAGTTTATCTCTTTAAAGGACGAGAAACCACACACATTCTTCCTGGAAATCGAACCCTGGCATCTGCATTTGTTACCAGTAATGTTACAACTTGCCCGCTAATGCAATTAGCTTGGACTACCTCGCGTGTAACAGTAATAGTAAGGCCTGCAGGTTGGGAATGAGGCCGCCGGCCATTTAAGTAGATGATCATTCTCGAAATGGCCGCCTGCACGTGTTGAGTGTTGCGGGCTGCCGATTGTAACTGCAGCGTAATAAACGTCCGTAAAAGAATCGAAGCCGCAGGCCCCGTGCAACAGGTCCGCCGCCGCCGCTCTCACTCCGCGGCCGTTAATGTGCTGCCGGAAATCATAAAAACCAGAACAGTCCGCACGCTCGAACTGGAATTAAGGCTTCCTTCCTGGGGGATTCTGTGTGTGCCGCAGGTAGCCTACTCTGGAATTAAGAACGAGTTAAATTTATACTTGTCCACGTCCACTCGCTCTATTCTGAACGTAAGGTACAGCGCTTTGGAATTCCTCCGCCACACCACAGCTAGTTCCTCAGATCTAAGATTACTTGAACAATCCTGGTAAGATTTAATTCAGTATATACTAAATTAATAGTTCAGTACGTGCTTAGATACTGTTAATTCAGAAATATATTCAATTTATAACCAATTGACAAAGAAAATATAATGATATCCGATAGTATCGATAGAACAGACTCGGCTAATTTCGTGATACTAAAATTTTAGTTAAAAATAAGTTCAAATTAAAAAATAAATAAATGAGTGTTTTTAATGTACAGTAGTGGCAAAAAAAACCGGACCGACCTTTGTAGCTGATTTCAGAGCCTTGTTCACTCCAGAGCACGATAGATTGGAAACTTAGGGTGCTATTCATAGACATTTCGCTAGCCCGTGCTACGAGCGTGCTAAAGTAGCCCCGGCTATCGACTGGTTACTTGTACAGCATTCATATCATATCATATCATATCATATCATATCATATCATATCATATCATATCATATCATATCATATCATATCATATCGCTAACACTGGTTTATGAATACGAAAAACGTTAGTTCACTGATCATCCACCGGAAGCCCGCCCTACGAATGTCTATGAATATGGCCCTAAGACTTTCGTGGTTCGAATCCTGCCTGGGAAGGAAATCTTTTTTTTTTTTTTTTTTTTTTTTTTCCTTATTCAAATTTATTCCCAATACTTTTCGATTGCTGGTAAAATTCATGTTCTGGGAATAATAAGTTAATTAAGTAGTAAAATATCGCTGCAAACGCGATTATTTCATCCGTGATTCTGTTGCTGCTGTTGATATCTATGCCTAAATATTTAAATATCATGTTCTATCATTTTACCTTCTATTTCTAGTTTAACGCTTCGCAGATCGTTCGATATTGCTATTGATTTGTTTATGGATATTTTCATATTAAATATAAATTTCATTATCATTATTAAGTTATTATTATTATTATTATTATTATTACTACTACTACTACTACTACTACAACTACTACTACTACTATTATTGCTACGTGATTCGGGGGTCCGTAAATTGCGGATAGATGGCAGGACTGTGACTCATTTTCAAGTTGCACACCACTTCGGCGGCCACGCTGTAGATGATGTGTATCTGTGAAGAGTTATATCGTGTAATGTGTAAGTCTTCGTATAATTGTAGTGTAGGGGAACTGGTGAGGGCGATGATGAAGGTGAGGAAGAGAGAAGGGGAAACCCGGTGCCCGGCATGTACGACTAGCCTACTCCTGTCGAATAGCACGAAGGGGGCCGCCAGGCTTAACGTCCCTGTCCGACGGACGAATCACTATCAAAAGTGACATATGCCTTCTCTTCATATGCACTGCGGAGAGATTTGGGATTCAACCCAGGCATATTGGTGCACAATTTAGTGATTAGAAGTTGTGCACCGCCACCTCTCCTAGTCCTGAGGCAGAAATTTTACATGACAATTTCTGATCCGGCCGGGAATCGAACTCGGACCGACTAGTCTGGAGGTAGGCCTAGTAGATGTGCTACGACAACTAACTCGGCGGACATTATTATTATTATTATTATTATTATTATTATTATTATTATTATTATTATGCGCCAACAAAAAATATCCTGAAAGATTTTTTCATATGCACTGCGGAGAGATTTAGGATTTAACCCAGTCATATTGCTACACAATCTAGTGATTAGAAGTTTATTACTAGTCTGGATGTAGTAGATGTGCTACGACAGAACTAACTCGGCAGACATTATTATTATTATTATTATTATTATTATTATTATTATTATTATTATTATTATTATGTACCAAAAAAATCCTGAAAGATTTTTTCATGTGCACTGCGGAGAGATTTAGGATTTAACCCAGTCATATTGCTGCACAATCTAGTGATTAGAAGTTTATTACTAGTCTGGATGTAGTAGATGTGCTACGACAGAACTAACTCGGCGGACATTATTATTATTATTATTATTATTATTATTATTATTATTATTATTATTATTATTATTATTATTATTATTATTATGTACCAACAAAAAAATATCCTGAAAGATTTTTTCATATGCACTGCGGAGAGATTTAGGATAACCCAGTCATATTGCTGCACAATCCAGTGATTAGAAGTTGTGCACCGCCATCTCTCCTATTCCCGAGGCAGATATTTTACATGAAAATTTCTGACCCGGCCGGGAATCGAACTCGGGCCGACTAGTCTGGATGTAGTAGATGTGCTACGACAGAACTAACTCGGCGGACATTATTATTATTATTATTATTATTATTATTATTATTATTATTATTATTATTATTATTATTATTATTATTATGTACCAACAAAAAAATCCTGAAAGATTTTTTCATATGCACTGCGGAGAGATTTAGGATTTAACCCAGTCATATTGCTGCACAATCCAGTGATTAGAAGTTGTGCACCGCCACCTCTCCTATTCCCGAGGCAGATATTTTACATGAAAATTTCTGACCCGGCCGGGAATCAAACTCGGGCCGACTAGTCTGGATGTAGTAGATGTGCTACGACAGAACTAACTCGGCGGACATTATTATTATTATTATTATTATTATTATTATTATTATTATTATTATTATTATTATTATTATTATTATTATTATGTACCAACAAAAAAATATCCTGAAAGATTTTTTCATATGCACTGCGGAGAGATTTAGGATTTAACCCAGTCATATTGCTGCACTATCCAGTGATTAGAAGTTGTGCACCGCCACCTCTCCTATTCCCGAGGCAGATATTTTACATGAAAATTTCTGACCCGGCCGGGAATCGAACTCGGGCCGACTAGTCTGGATGTAGTAGATGTGCTACGACAGAACTAACTTGGCGGACATATATATTTCCATATATAATGGTCCTAAGAGAATGCGCTGTTCTTTATAGGAGGCTGCTTTGTGTTATTGTAGCTGAAGACTATCTCATCCTGTTTAGAATTTGCAACTCTAGTCGGTATTTCTTTCCTTGCTTGCGGATGCACACAACAAACCGATCGCCAAAGAGTATACACGACCGAACACGGGGAAGACCAGCGGAAGGGGGGAAGTACTTCCTTCAGGAGTCGGATTATTTCCGCCCGAATGTGTCTTTTGACGGCATCTCCGCAGTCCGTTTTCCTCTCCATGACTTATCTAGCAGAAGCAGAAGAAACAGATACATTATACATTGCCCATAAATGCAGGCTTCCTTCGTTACATTTGACACAGTGGCTCGAGTGCGGAAATCACGAGTCTGCGTGTAAGAGTGGCTCTCCGGAGCCTTCACTACCGTGTACTGAAATCTGTAATAATCGAGGTACATTTTATGTTATAGTCAACATAAATATACTTAAAATACATTTTTGAATACGGTGTGCATAGAATTTCAAAAATATTATTTGGAGTAGGGGAGAGTCGGGTATTATCAGACATCGGGTAATATCGGACAGTGAGTTTCTTTCATCTACCACACGATGATAGTACCTGATTGACATGGTTACGTTTCTGTGATGCAGTAGCGGCCGGTGATCGAAATCCTCGGTGAGGCCAGATGCAACTAGTTTAAGTGCCTCCGATAGGAAATGTTTATTTATGATATTAATTATTATTGTTATATTATTAATATCATTATTACTGTATTATTATTATTATTACTATTATTATTAGCCTACTATTGATGAAAAATAATAATTTCACTCACCAAATAAGCTGTTATGCTGTGAGTTTCAGTGATTGTTTCAGTGTGATGAAGCAACCCATATTATGTGTTGAAATTCCCCTTTCTTTCTATTTTTTTCCCTTGACAGCAACGAACAAGGCCAACAGAGAAGTTTATTTTACACCACATTACCACAAAACCATTTATGTTGCGCATACCAGGTTGCAATAGAAACTCGCGTTTTAAGATTATCTGTCAGAAAAATTGTCAGCGATGTCGTAGGTATCTCGGTAGGCTCTATATTTAAAACTTCCTTTCTTTCAATATTATTTCTCCTCGAAAAAGGACACTCTAACAATGAATTAACTACACCAGCATTATTTCTCGCATTTGTTTCTGTTTATATTTTCTCGAAATACATAACAACATTGGCCCAGATTCACTACTGTACTACGAAGTACAATAGTACAACACCCTAGCTTAAGTCATAAACTAAGACATAAGGGGCGGGAATAGTGTGGGTCTCTGCCTGCCAAAGAGCTGGAATTTGTGTTATTTACGGCCTATTTAGGAAGACAAGTCACCATTGCTATTCCCACCCCACTCTACCCTTGAGGCCGGCCCATGGATGGGAGGAGTGTGACCAGGCCACGAGGCCAGAAGAATTGTGCCTTGGCTACAACGTTTTAAGCGTAAGCTCAAAGCCCGCGAAAATACAGGAAATTCAGAAGCCAGACCCGGCACGAGCGATTCTGGCCTCAGGAGCAAATTTTACTGCAAAACAGATCTATCTACATCACAAAGTTTTCAAATGCTTCTACAGCGATGCTTCATTCAAATGACTAATACATTATATAAAAACACAAAATTTGATTTCATTTAAGCTAAGTGACTGAGGCCCGGCCACACTTGCCTCAGTCAATCAGCCGCCACTGCTGTGATGTCGCGTAGAGAAATGTAACCATGTCATTCAGGTACTACCATATGGTGGTAGATGAAAGAAACGCACTGTCCGATATTACCCGATGTCCGATACTACCCGACTCTCCCCTAATGTTAAACAAGCTATTGGCGAAGCTCAGGCAGTAGGTGTTTTTGCCTACTGATGCGAAGCTGCGCTCAGACTTAGGTTCGGTTCCCTCTTGGGCTCTTCATCTAATTGGGTTCATCATAGGTTTCTTGCAACTGTGAGGAGAATGTCAGGTAACCACATGGAGAATCTGGGCCTCATCTTGCTAAATAACCTACTATATCGCTATCAGAAATTTCATTGACGCTAAATGACCTAGCAATGAATACAGCGTCGTTAAATAACACTAAGAATTCCGTTAAACAAAGAGGATTATTATTAACTAGTAGCATATGACGGCAACATACTGTAAAAAATGCATTCAATTTTCAAACATCGCATAGGTTGTAAAACCTACATCCAGATTTTAATACTTTGAAAATAATGTCAGTACAATGCAAGATATGTGAAAAAAATATATATGCTGGTATAGCCTATATACATATACAGTATCCTATATAGCTCTTGGACACTCCAAATTTTGTTATTTACAGAAGTAGATTGGGAATTAATTAAATTTGGCAAAGCGGGTTCGTTCAGAAAGTCCTTTCAACTGTTCAGAAATTACTGTTTTTGTAAACCTACTTTCATTTGTTCATATTTAATACTAGACTATTATAACAATGCAACTTTTGACGGCCTTCGAAATTCTACATATGGCCAGTTTAAAAATGTTTTCAGATATAAAAATGTATTTCTTTGCGAAAATGGAGTAGTTATCATTTCGTAATTTTTACAACTTGTAAATTTTTCCTATTTATTTCATTAGGAAATGCACCAAGCATTCAATATTAAACATTTTGATACACACATTATAAGCAGGGATTTTTTTAAATACTTCATATATTATACGAGTAGCCTATAATATGAAATTTATACTGACGACCGGTTCAAAAGGAAGACAATTCAAAATTTAAAGTTTTGAAAACCTGCATGTTAAAGTTTTATGTTGCTGTGAAAAATCAAATAATCGTTGAAATTACTCCAAATTCTGTTAATGATGTTTTATATATACTATAGTTTTCAGATTAGTGTGTGTTAATTGGATTTTTCACAACACCACGAAGCTTTAAAATTCAGGTTTCACGAAAATTCAAATGTTGAATTGTTTCCCTTTTGAACTGTGTGTGTGTATTGATATTCCAGTTTTGCTGTTCTGTATAAATATAACGAACGAGTAAGTAGATTTGCCTTTGAGATATGTTTCAGTAATCCTAAAACTCTGTGTTTCTACAAAAGGAAATACAGTGATAATTTCATTATAAGTATTTGTAAACGCTAGAAAATATTCTTAAGAGCACAAAAGACATTGTTATGTGCATGTGTAAGCTTATTCATTTTAAAGAAGCGATGCATATATTATCCAAAAGTATTGATTATAACGGCAACGTGGTTTAAACTCATTTACACATTGCCAAGGAAAATGTAATATTCAATGTACAATCTTCATTCAGTAAAAATTAATGCAGTACTCGATCTTTCATTGCTTAGATATTACACGTAACACAAATAAGTAACAAATTTAACATTCATATCTACATTTTAGCCCTTATTATTCTGAAATGTAGTACTCATTGTAACAACATTTATTATCCAACTGTCCCTAACCTCTTTGTTGATTATCTCGCCGGTTTAGACGTCCATGAAATCGTGAACATGAATAAAACAGGCTGCCATTCCATGAATAGGCCTACTTACTTACTTAATGGTTCTGAGTTTAGGCGGCCATGACGTTGTGATTCTATACCCTCTCCAACTTGAAATATTCATTTAATATAAATTTGTGCTATCGTAGAAAAACTATGTTTGACACACATTCGCAAAATTATATTTACGAACTTGTCTCATAAATAAGTATTTTGTTTCATCTTTTTATTTAGGCCATCACGTTAGTCTGTCCCCTCATTGCCTTCCTTTACCTTAAATGAAAGCCAGTACAGGAAACGTGAGGTTTTTTAACGTCCCACTTGATTTATTTTATTTTATTTATTTATTTAATTTGACAGGATTAAGGCCATAAGGCCTTCTCTTCCATCCTACCAGATAGCACATATAAATACAAAAAAAAGAAATACAGACGCTGATGAAAATAATACATACTAAATTAAAGCCCTATAGAGGGTCAACAAGGTCAAAAGAACACTATAGAACTCTCATCGAGCTAATGCAAGAAAAAAAAGGAAAAACGAGATAGCAATGTTGATAGTGATAACTGATAATAATAGTAGTAGTAATTACTTACTTACTTACAAATGGCTTTTAAGGAACCCGAAGGTTCATTGCCGCCCTCACATAAGCCCGCCATCGGTCCCTATCCTGTGCAAGATTAATCCAGTCCCTATCATCATATCCCACCTCCCTCAAATCCATTTTAATATTATCCTCCCATCTACGTCTCGGCCTCCCCAAAGGTATTTTCCCTCCGGTCTCCCGACTAACAATCTATATGCATTCCTGGATTCGCCCATACGTGCTACATGCCCTGCCCATCGCAAACGTCTGGATTTAATGTTCCTAATTATGTCAGGTGAAGAATAGAATGCGTGAGTTCTGCGTTGTGTAACTTTCTCCATTCTCCTGTAACTTCATCCCGCTTAGCCCCAAATATTTTCCTAAGCACCTTATTCTCAAACACCCTTAACCTATGTCTCTCTCTCAGAGTGAGAGTCCAAGTTTCACAAACAGACAGAACAACCGGTAATATAACTGTTTTATAAATTCTAACGTTCAGATATTTTGACAGCAGACTGGACGATAAAAGCTTCTCAGGCGAATAATAACACGCATTTCTCATATTTATTCTGTGTTTAATTTCCTCCCGAGTGTCATTTATATTTGTTACTGTTGCTCCAAGATATTGAATTTTTCCACCCCTTCGAAGGATAAATCTCCAATTTTTATATTTCCATTTCGTACAATATTCTGGTCACGAGCGTGGGTGCAGGTATAAATGGCTCAGCAGTTATAGTAGTAGTAGTAATAATAATAATAATAATAATAATAATAATAATAATAATAATAATAATAATAATAATAATAATAAAGTACATTACATATTAATTTTCAATTTTACAACAGCATAATTACAATATTTACTATATGTCATGGGTTAAGACGAAGTTTCGCAACCTGACAGGTGTTCAACAAGCAATTCCATGAACTAGGACGTGATTTTTTAAATTTCAATTTGAATTTTGGTATTGTCCAATAGTCTCTGACATGGTCAGGGAGAGAGTTCAAATAGACATGAAAGTCTTAGTTGCAAGTCTCTACTTCAGGAGATATTAATGAAGTGTAATGCTGCACGAGTGATTTTTCCTGCAATTCAAAACTGTAAATTGCTTCTTAAAAGAAAATAATATAGAGCGTGATTTATGTAGAACTGACACATTTCTTTCATTAATTGTTTCAAAACGAATTGTGCTAGCGACAACTTATTATACCTAACATGTAGAGGAATTTTGGGGAGATTATTTACCTCTATAGCAAATGTTATCCGGCTTTGTCAAATCCGGAGATCTCGGTGGCCACAGGTTCCTGGAAATTATTCGGTCGTCACATAACCGGATAAATGGAACCATGCTTCATCTGTGAACCATGTGAAGGACAATATGGCAGGATTTTGCACAATGAACGTCTGAAACCAACGAAAATAATTCAATCTTTTATCCTTATCTGGTTCCTGTAGCTGATGAACAACCGTAACCCTATATGGCTTTAGGCTCTCTGACACATTGAGTAGGTGTACCCTGTCTCCTGCGACAAACGTCTTAATGATTTTTTGGGTGACTGCTCCAGTCGTGCTCTTACGTCAACAACAACCGTGGGAAGCCTAGATGAACGATGCTTGCCCTTTTCACTCACCAGAGATCCAGTTGTTTCCAATTTGTTTACCAGTCCCAGTATTGTGTTTCTTTTGGGAGGATTGCGAACACCAAATTCTCTCTGGTATGCCCTTTGAGTAGCTGTAATTGAATTCGTAATCAAGTATTGCTTCACAAGGAAGAGTCGTTGATATAATGTGTACTGCATTTTCACGTTGACACAAAATGTCGAAAACAGCTGCCAACAATAGGAATAAAACATAAACATCTGCGCATCTAGTGACAAGGAATCGAAACTCCAGAACATTCTGCTGTTGGTTTCAGACGTTCATTGTGCAAAATCCTGTCATATTGTCCATCACATGGTTCACAGATGAGGCATGGTTCCATTTATCCGGTTATGTGACGACCGAATAATTTCCAGGAACCTGTGGCCACCGAGATCTCCGGATTTGACAACGCCGGACAACATTTGCTATAGAGGTAAATAATCTCCCAAAATTCCTCTACATTTTAGGTATAATAAGTTGTCGCTAGCACAATTCGTTTTGAAACAATTAATGAAAGAAATGTGTCAGTTCTATATAAATCACTCTGTAGTCTGAATTTCCATTAATTAGTTAAATCTAGTATTTACCAGTCACTTTGTGTCTTAGATCGACTGTGGGTTTTGCTCGTGGAACACATATACCGTCTTCAACTTCTTCGTCCTCTGTCAAGTATATAGGTCATTTCTTTAACTGTTTAACATTCTGGAAACTTTTGCTACTCTCGTCTTCAGAGCATAAATGAAATTCCCTCTGGAATACATTTCATAGCGTGGAAAACCGTGTCGATACATTGTGCGTAGCATAACTTTTGTGGGTCGTTCTTCCATTGATATCTTCGCATTCTTTGCAGTTCTCGAGACCAATGGCAAGAGAAATACCTGTGGGTAGAACCCCACAGTGCAACAAAGCATTTCAAGCATTCAAGGAATAAGTATAAAAGAGATAGTCTTCCCCGAAATTTCAGTCGGAACGAGGGATGCTGGTTTGAGCTATCAAAAGCATCCTTCTGTCGTTATCTGGAATTTGATCTCTCAATATTCACACAAGCCAGTGGAGCCTTTTCGAATGTTACATTCATATTTTTTCGAGCGTGAATTCAGACAAGTCTTGCCAGAGAAGGGGGCCCCGAGCGGCGTTGATGTATTCTAGCTTTGCTTAATGCAGTAGGAGAATTTTTTTAACGCCAGCTTATTTTTTGTGAGTCTGCCTTGCAGTACTTTGTACTTCTTAATACAATTACAGACGTGAATTTTGTGAGTTCAGTTAAATTTAGAATGTTTTACACTCTAATAACTTCACTAAAAACGAAATTAAACTAAAAAAAAACTGTGACAGATAGTAATGTTTTACTTTAACTTAGACATTATTTATAATTTTTTAAAAGTCATGCGTTCTAAAAATGCAGAGTGATTTATATAGAACTAACACATTTCTTTCTTTAATTATTCCGTTGGAAATTCATTCAATGACCCAATTTTAGCACCAAATTAAGCAGAATGTTCTGGAGTTTCGATTCCTTGTCACTAGATGCGCAGGTGTTTATGTTTTATTCCTATTGTTGGCAGCCTAAAGCCATATAGGGTTACGGTTGTTCATCAGCTACAGGAACCAGATAAGGATAAAAGATTGAATTATTGTCGTTGGTTTCAGACGTTCATTGTGCAAAATCCTGCCATATTGTCCACCACATGGTTCACAGATGAAGCATGGTTCCATTTATCCGGTTATGTGAAGTCACAGAACTCACGCCATTGGGCCATCGAAAATCCACATGTCATTCATGAAGCACCTATGCACCCGGTTAAAATCGGAGTTTGGTGCGCAATATCCGCACAGAGAATAGTGGGGCCAATTTTTTTAACCAGACTGTGAACACTGCACAGTACCGACTGATTTTCATGGAGTTTGTTGAGCAACTGGACGATGTAGAGCTGAGTCAAGGATATTTTCAGCAAGATGGCGCTACATGCCATACATCAAATGAATCCATGGAACTAATTGCAAGTTTCTTTGACGACCGAATAATTTCCAGGAACCTGTGGCCACCGAGATCTCGGATTTGACAACGCCGGACTTCTTTCTATGGGGTTACTTAAAAGACAGGGTTTACGCCACACGTCCCCAGACATTGGGCGATCTGAAGCACAACATCACACAGGAGATTCAAGCTATTGACAACAGAGTCCTCCAACGAGTGGCCAGTAACATGGAACGACGTGTTGAGTTATGCCTTATGCAGGATGGAGGACATTTTCAACATTTGCTATAGAGGTAAATAATCTCCCAAAATTCCTCTACATTTTAGGTATAATAAGTTGTCGCTAGCACAATTCATTTTGAAACAATTAATGAAAGAAATGTGTCAGTTCTATATAAATCACTCTGTATAATATCAAATGTATTAGCCATTGGAAGCGCAAAGAAAGCTTGCCCATTTGACTGCTGTGCAGAGAACGATATTCGGTCCTCGTGCCATCATGCTCGTTACAGGGCTGCTATGAATCACGTAATGCTGATTACAGGGCGCATTCGAAAGCGCGGTCTTGAACTGTTCGTATCGTGGAGTGTATTGTGCAGAGCGGGTAGAAGCCAGCGTATGCGTTACATATTCTGCGTTTTATTCCTCATAACAGCATTTTTATATAGTTCAAAGTATGTTTGTTAAATAACAGAGTTCTGTATAACATTCTATGTACTTAACAATGCCCATGTTTCGCTCTAAATTAGGAAGTGCTAATAAAACGTTACACAGTCAAACTAGGGAATTATTTATAACGTTTATAAATGTTTGAAAAACGAAACAGGCACCGCTCGTCATGTAAGGAGTGTATACGGATTAAAATAAATCGACCATTGTACCACGCTAGTTATCGGAAGATTTTAATAAAATCCCATACTATTAGTTATTAGCAAAGCTCGGAACTTGGAGACTTGTGTCTTTAAACGTGTCTTTGCGAGCGGACTTCAATGTCAACAAACTCCCGCTTCCAGCACGGAGGTACTGGCAGGTCTGCTATAAAGGTAGTTTCTGGTTGGAACAACATATTGGTAGTATTATAACAGACAAACACGTAATTTTGTAGCATATAGGGCCTATAATAAAATTAAACACGAGAAATATATCAAATTTACTGTTCTGCTCTGTAAATTTTATTACAGTGTATGATTACGTACATTACAAGATTTTTTGAACCCATAACTTCTTTGCCTGTTAGTTAAACATGATTTGAAACGAGAAAAGCTTATTTCCACGTCACATGAAGTGACAGGAGTGAACATAAACTACTGAATGTTTTCACTGTCACTGTTTTCTGTTCGATTTTCAGCAGTTCCTAGCTGATCTCGTATCTGAGAAAGATAAGTATATCCTAAATTTTTCTCGAAAATAGTTTTCAATTTGTTTGTCACTACTAGGGTAGGTCCCTCTACGTCTTGATCCATAGTTATGGGTAAATTTTCCACCAATTTAAGGGACTTCAATATCTTTCTATGGATGCCCGTTTATAGGAGAATTTGTGTGTGGCACAACTTACAAAATATAAACTCTCCATTCGAAGAAAGTAATGTATCTCCTTCGGACTCCTCCACGAAATTCTGGACCTAAAATTTAAAAAATGTATTTTCAAATTTCTATAATACCCATTCCTCAAACAGACCGTTTACCCGTAATTCTCTGAATGTCATTGGCTTCGAAATGACACAGTTTCTTCCTCCGTCTTCCTGCCATTCGATATGACCACTTTATTAGTACATACGACTGTCCCTGAGCACATGCAGCGTGAGCTTTGTGTCCGTTGTACCTGTAACCTTACCCATGCGCACGACACACAAGTCCCCAAGTTCCGAGCTTTGGTTATTAGTATTTTATTACAATGTCAAACATCAATTATTACATGATCACATATTTCTTATAACATCTTTGTAATTTCATTCAGTGATTTTATATGTAAACAAATTCGTGCTTCTGTATTTTCAACAATGTTATGTTATTAGTTACTCTGCAACAAGGTTTAGGTTCCGTTACATGTGCTGTGATAAATCTCACTCGAAACATCAAGCCAGCAGACGACTGAGAACTGACGACAGTTTGCCAATCGAATCGAAGCGAGGTCGAGTGCACCCGAACGTTTCCGAAAGTTCGCGCAGCTTTCCGTGGCTAGCTCTTCTTGCGTTTACTCTACTAGAGCCCGGATGTTTAGGCATTTATTTTCGTTAAAATAGGCAGGGATAGAGGCATTAAAATAGTAAAAATAGGAAAAGACAAATACTTAATAAACTATCCCATACGGTACTCACTTTCCTTGGTTACATGTCACAACAAGATGCTTTTTTAAGTTGTCAACTGTCATAGTGAGCCGCCTGTCAGAGAGAACGTTTTTCATGGTGGAAAAAGATCTTTCAACTTCTACTGAAGTGATTGGAGCAAAACTTAAAACAACTTATTTCAGAAAGACTGTCTCTACTTTCTTTCAAAAATCCGGAAAAACCGACTGTGTATTGTCTCAAAAATAGGGGTGTGAGAAGGGATCAGAGACTTCAAAGTACGCGTGACTTGTGCGTGCAAGCGACAACAGTAACGAGACCTGGAGACTTGATTTTAATACTTCCGTCATCCCCTTTCTTTCGCTGGTAAACCCCGAAGTGACCTGAGCACTGAGGGTTATACTGTTCAAACATCTTTGTTAAGTGACATAAAAGATGGCATCGGTAGGGGAGAAAAGTTTACGACTTCTTGGAAACATATGTATTGCTGGAGACTAAGATTCTCAGCAAATATTTGTGTGAGGTGAATATATATTTTTAATTTGTATAACTGTTCTTTTTTGTTTTTGATATAATTTATGTGTGGTTTATTTTAAATGCATTAAAAATATAGAAAATGTACAATAACGTCGTAAAAAGGCTAAAAAAAAAAGGTATTTAACCTTAAAATAGGCAACGGGAGCTAAAATAGGGAGAAAAGGCGAAATATAAATTGGGCCTATCGTCCCCAAATGTGTTGAAACGTGTTTATCTCTAGTAGGTCTTTCATATATACACTCAGATTAAGAAAGGCATTTTGCCTAACATCCGGGCTCTAATCATTACCATATAACTTTACTTTAGTCCATTACATTTTAATTCATGAGGTTCATGAACCAACATTAGACATTCACTGATAGGGGAAGTTCCTGGCCATGTGTTGAACATGACACTAGGATGCCAGTTTATTTTATACAAGAAAAATTATTACGTTCAGTTCTCTATTACTTTCCCTATGAATTTCTCTTATATATCGGAGTTTCAATGTATTTGACATCTTTCGATTCTCCATTTTTCTCTATCACATCACAGATAATCTTCCAAATTTCTTGTTGTCATCACTATTGTTATCCCATCTCGCCAGGTAGTTCTTGGTCTTCCCCTCTTCCTTCTTGCTACTGATTTTCACTCGAATACACTTTTGGGAAGTCTGTCTCCATTCATTCTTTTCACGTGCCCGTAACATCTCAACTGATTTGTTGAGATATCATCCCAAATTATATGTTTGACTCTCGTGTTTTGCCTAATAGCTTCATTGTATTTTCAAAATAAACTATAACGGAATTATGAAAATATTTAAATCTAGCTGAGATCTACAGCACAACGAAATAGTTACGGCGATAGTTTTCATTAACGAAAGACGCAATTCAATCGCAGATTTGGCATCATTTAAGGTGTTAGGTACAGCTTACATGCGTAAAATTTTTGGAAATATTCAACATTTTATTCCTCCATTACAGTATCTTGTACAATAATGACAATTGTTATGTGTAAAACACTGTCCTTCTGCTATATGAAAAAATATTTTTACGATTTAAAAAAAAATATATATATTTTTTTTTTTCAAAATTCGAAATGGTGGCAGTTCACTGTGCAGTGACGAAGCGTTTCCCTCATAACTCATAAACTTGTTAACTTTTTCATGTTCTCTCTGTTTTATTTTATTGCTGAAACTCATGTTTACAATATCTTTCAACTACATTCCTTAATAAATATTTTTTTTTTATTTTGTGTTAGAAGAAAATTTTGTTATTTAACCATTTTTAAATGAATTTATTTTTATCAGAAAATCTACCAAAGGTAGAGAAGTAATCTTGCATCATATTGTAGATGTGACATGCATAAATACACACAAAAAATTTAATCACAGAATGTTGGATAGTTCTTGAGTTATGTGGGAAACGCTTCATCACTGCACAGTGTACTGAATTTTGAAAAATAAAATGTAAATTTTTATTTTAAGTCGTAAAAATATATATATTTTTTTCATATAGCAGAAGGACAGTGATTTACACATGCTAATTTTCATTATTGTACAAAATACAGTAATAGAGGAAAAAAAAATGTTGAATATTTCCAAAATTTTACTGCTTTAAGCTGTACCTAACCTCTTAAGTGCGAAGAAATCTTGCAATTGTATACGTTAAGACTTCCCTCTGCAATGAAATTATCACTATGCTTCCGACTACAGCCAAAGTCCCTGCTTTAAAATCATCATCCCCAGGGCGTTTTAGCTAAGAGTAACGAAAACTATTTGGCGTAGCTTCCTTCAGAATAAAAGTTAACTTGATGTAGATTTACAGCAGGTTAGAGAACATTGTTTCGGATTGAGAGGACTTGAAATTCAACTGTCTTTCTTTCAAATCAACCCATCATCGGGAGTAATGCATTTCTGACCTTATAAATGTAATAATATTTCCAAACTAACAGAGTCCAGAAAAGTCGTAATTGAAGTGCCAGCAACCAACAAACGAATTTCTTACCCTGATATGTCGTGCACTGCATTAATACGGCTAAACCTTGTATTAATATTCTTTAATTAAATGTAATTTCATGGTAGGCTACACTTCAATGTTCAGAATGATGTTTTACGATATTGGCAATTCATTGGGATTGGAAATGGTATTTTTTCGGCTGTACGTCTTATGAAATAGCGTTCCGGAAGTAGCATGGTTTGTAGAAATTGTTTTAAAGGAATCTGGAATAATAACTGGCTTGGCAGAAGAAGAAAGAACCAACTCGAGCAATATTTATCATCCAATGGTTCATCTTTCTTTTCTACTGTTGACTGATTGCCATCTCATTATTTTTTCAGAGTCTTAGGTCGAGGAAAAAAATCGCTCATTAGTATAAGCATCTACAAATGAGCTGGAGTTGTAAATGAGAATCATCATTTCTGAGAAATACATCGGAATTGATCGAAGTCTCCGAGTGAAGGTTTTGTAAAGGATTTCGCTTTGAAGCGAAGGAATCCCATAGATATAATTTGGAGTGTATTGTAAGCACTCCTTTTCGTAGCACTAGAGAATGTCTTATACATTCTTAATTAATATTAGTAATGAAATTGATATAACAATTTTCTATAAGCTTAAGGATCACGGATTCAATGCCAGGCAAGAAAACGAGATTTCTTTCTTCGTCGCCATTGTAGAGGAGGAGGCCTTCAGTATTATCTTAATGTCTTTGTTGTTTGGTCCCCTATAATTCTGGAATGACACAGGATTCACCCAGTTCCATTTTTCTTCGTATTCTAAAATTCATAACCTTTCCACAGCAAGTTCTCTCTGTAGTACATCTCAGAGTTTTGTTGCTGTTATCACGAGAAAAAGTTCAGCTCTAGAACTTCATCGCAAAAAATTTCACCTTAAGAATATTAGCGAGAAACACTTAAAAAACGGAGCTTATTGTCTCTGTTTTTATTTTATGTTTGTATTTATTTACACTACAAGGGGGCAAACATCCAATGGCAGTGGTAACTTAATTACACACAATAAAAATAATACACAATACAATTAACTTCAGTTTATTAAGTGTAATGAGAATGTATGTAAATTATTGGGAATCATCAGTATGGTTTTAGACGTAATAGATCGACTATTGATAAGATTTTTTGTATTCGACAGATATTGGAGAAAAAATGGGAGTATAAGGGTACAGTACATCAGTTATTCATAGATTTCAAAAAGGCGTATGGCTCGGTTAAG